>SMDT01000854.1:0-130536 GCA_005392925.1 Aquilaria sinensis | reverse complement strand
ATTAACTCCATGCATGAATTATACTCCCCTTCAAAAGCAACAAAAGGAAATAAACTTGCGTGAATCAGATTTTTGTAGAAAAATTGCTTTTTATGAAAAATGAATAAAATGGAAGGTTGTGTATACTAAAATATTGATATAAATATCTATAAATTCTTTGTTTTTTCGAACCAACCTAGCTTGATTCTCTCCAATTGGAAAACAAAGAGAGCAACCATGGCAGCAAAGAGTAACACTGTTTTGATGATGT
This sequence comes from Aquilaria sinensis, assembly GCA_005392925.1. NCBI lineage: Eukaryota > Viridiplantae > Streptophyta > Magnoliopsida > Malvales > Thymelaeaceae > Aquilaria > Aquilaria sinensis. The sequence goes on along the minus strand of SMDT01000854.1, from coordinate 130,286 downwards.
TGTTGCTCGCCTGCATGATCATGTCTTGCATTGTCCAACGAGGACAAAGCGCTGACCTTCCAGCTTGTTTAGCAAGTTTGGCCAGCATTGAAGGTTGTGTTGAAGCAATTGTAAAAGCGGTCGAGCATGGTAACTTTGGCGATGTAAAGAAAGCTTGTTGCGATGCCATCACAAATATAGGTGATGATTGTTGGGCTATCGTCTTTCCAAGCAAACCGTATGTCCCTTTCTTGCTTAACGCCGCTTGCAAGCTTATTGGTCAAGCTCACATTATTGTGATTCCCAACTAAGCCAAGGACTATGTATGAGAAAAGCATTAAAGATTAATAACTGTTGGATCCATTTATAAGAATAATATGTATATGCATAACCAATGTTTTGATTTGATCTTAAGCATGTTAGTTATTATAGTATGAAGATGGCTAAAGAACATTACCTTATTAGGGTTGATGTTCTGTGACATGCTTTCTATGTTATAAAAGTTCTAACTTAGATTGTTTTGCTATTGGAGTAGGTGCACTGTTTTACAATTGAAATAATGTTTGAGAAGTTTCAAAACTCAAGACAAAAAAATTAACATAACTTTTAGGACTTCAAAAGCATATTTCCCACAAATTAATGTTGCATTTAATTATGAAAAATATACTTTTCTAAGATCTTCAGATTTAGGAGTTAAGGCCACTAGATTCACCATAATCAGATGAGAAAAAAACCATTAATTGCACTTATTTGTTACTAAAAAAGACTTAAACAATTAGGTGAAAATATTGTGTCATAAGCACACAGTAATTTAGGAGTAAATTAGACAAACACAAAAATAATAAATATTTATCCAAATACAAATAGTACTAAGCGTTGCATTTTAAGTCTGACTATGGTAAAATTATGTGATTCTCCCTATGTGTAACGTACTTCTAATATAAGAAAATGATAGATTATGTATACGAAAGATTGATCTAATTACCCATACAATCTTACGTTTTCTTCAACCATCTAGCTTGATCCCCTTTAGTCTTGAAAAACTCTTATACTTGGCAGAACTTTCATTCCAACCAAACACAAAACAAGTAGATGTGGCAACAAAGAGTGTTGTAGTAATGTTCTTGATGGCCTGCATTATGATGATGTTCATTGTTCCAAAGAAGGGAGAAAGTGGAGCAACAGCTGAGCCGAAACCTCAGGAGTGTCTAAATGGTGTCCAAGGTTGTGTTCAAGTGGTTGCTAAAGCTTTACATGGTAGCTCTAGTGATCTCAACAAAAACTGCTACGACGCCATTACATAAGTGACTGATGATTGTTGAGCTGCTAGCTTTTTAGGCAAAGATTTTATCCCTTTGTTTCTTAAGGCCACTTACAAGCTTATTAGTCAACCTTAGATTGTTGTGATTCTTAAATAGGGATGCTAAAAGGGTTTTTAGAATAAATGTAGGAGCATGCTAGTTCCTAGTACAATATACATAGTGTAATAATGCAACTAATATTTTTTTCAGGCTTGTGCTATATATGCGTAGGTATAAATATCACTTGCCCCTAAACTACCACCACTTAGACAAAACACCCTTTCAATTATGACTCATTACGAATCAATCCCCCAACTATTAAAAATCCAACAGATGACTCCCTAACATTGTCATGTGTTGTCACATGAGTCATCCAGCTATTAGTCTTAATGATAGTTCAAGTCTCCATCACCCAGCTGTCAGCCTTCATAAGCAAATAACCCCTTGACCTATCACTACTTAAACGAATGACTGTCTCAACTATCATAACGCGGACAAATGACTCCCTAAACTATGTATGTATTATTTTTGACCGATTTTATCTTAAGCAATTCTTTCTCACATACACCGTAAGCAATACCGTGGCTTTCTCATAAGTAACTTAAAAGAGCAAAGACAATTTAGAGCACAGGAAAGGTGGGAAAAGAGTGGGGAGTAAAGTTAATTAGAAGTAAAAGAGAGGCAAGATTCAATTTGGTGATGGAAAGGTGGCAACAGGACTCAATCAAAGGCTGAGATGATGTTAGCCATGGTTAATCAAACGGAGAAAGTTGTAGGATGAAGAGAAAGTGAGGAATAGGAAGATTCAGAGTAGAGGAGCAGCAGTGGGAATGTGGACAGCAAGGATGATTCTTAGTAGAGGAAAGGCGGGGAGCGATCGAATGACAGGATATATTCCACAAAAAATGAGCCATACAACAACTTTTAACATAGATGTTTTGGCCAAGTCCTTTAAGTTTATAATTGAATGTGACCAACCATCAGTTGGTCTGTGGCTAATCCATTGGCCGCCATGCCTACTCAAATTTTCACCCCGTTTTTAAACTCCCACTCGACTACTTTATGGTGACTGTTTGGCAACTAGCCTTAGCCACTAAATTTCAAGCAATCAGCCATTTTCTTTGAAAATCTCTGCCAACTTTTTTATGATAGATTTGGCAACCAAGTCTCTCCCGACCGCAATTTTTGTCACCATTGCTGGTTGCCAAAACCTCGTTTTGTTGTAATTTTATAAGGTGCAATAAAAAAAGGGTTATTGAGACTTGGGATTCTAAGATGTTGAGAAGTGATTATGTATCAATCTAAGGTGATGTTTAAAAATTAAACATTCATCTTACAATAAACGTACAACTTCGTTTAGCTTAAGAGGAACTATGAATGAATAAATTGGTTGTTTTAAAAATTAAAAAAAAACTAAAATTTACAATCAAAATCAGTTAAGCAAATTAATACCAAGCTGGCAATTTAAGAGCACAAATATGAATATCAATCAAGCACATCTTGCAACAAACAAGGATGAGGTTGAGAAGACATCACCAAATTGAGAGCCAACTCTTATTCTAAGACTCCTTAATTGAGGGTTTTCTCTGAAATCACTTGATTAAGCATTAATATCATTCTCTTCAAGATTTAAACCCAACTACTCCAAAATTTTCTTTAAGGCTCACCATATATCAATCACTCAATTCTTCTACCAAAACTAGACCACTCTATTACACAAGAGATTCTCAAACTTCAAGTGCTTAGAAAGTTACAAAGAAAGTATAGTACTCTTTGCTTGATATATAAGTGTGAGTATAAAAACACTTTTGAATTCCTCAAAGCAAGCTACTTTTGTTGATTTTTGGGTTCACTATTTTTCTTGATTTTGATGGTTATTATTTACTTTAATGCTTATACATATTAACCAAGCCTTTTGTTTATGTATTTATACTTCATTTATGATCAGTACAAACCTTAAGACCCAGTCTTAGAACAAATAGGCTCAGTTTTAAACTAAGAGCATCGAAGAAAGGGTCAATGTAGGTACTTGTGAATGATATGCTAAGGCTTAAATATGTATAGTTCCAAGGTAACCATGTGAACTCAATGGGTGATTACTTATCTCATATATGTATAGTATTATCCTTTATATAGGCCATCAAAGGGGTACCTCTTATATTAAGAGATGTTGGTTTAGGGGATATCTGTAACCTTATAAAACCCAATTAGTGTTTATCTTTTCAAAGACATGGGCCATCGGGCCTATGTAAGGTAGTAAGGAAATATAGCTTAAACCAGCCATTGGCCGGCCTTGTTGGGTTTAATTTCCTGGGGAACCATAATAGATTATGGGACCCAAGCTTATGGAAATAAATATCACCAATTGGCATCATTTGAATGTTGTATATGGTTTGAGAAAGCTGTTTTTGTTTTACTAATTTTATTTTTTATGTGCTAAGAAGCATCTTTAGAAGTTATATTAAGTTCATAATGCCTATGAACTACGGCGATTCAATTTATGTTAACATTAAATATTAATAAAATTGATAGCAATCATTAACCAAGGATACTTTTTCATAAAAATCAAGTAACTAAGATTTTGATTTAACCAGAAATTAGGGGCTGACCTTTTTCCAATAAGGATTTTAACAATTAATGGTGGTGTTTAACCATTAACACAAAAATGTGACAAAAAACAAAAATTAAAGGCAAAAAGTTAAGGTTAAGTCTATAGATTAAAATAGTAGATAAAAGTATTCTAAGTACATGTACCATAAAAGGAAATATTCTAATTACCAAGCATTTAATCATTGACTTATAAAAGGTAAAAAAAAAAATTAAAAGTGAAATTAGCCGAAGATTTATCAGCCTAAACCATACTGAAAAGTCGATAAACCATAGCCGCTAAAGTTTTATTTTGGAAGAGAGAAATAATATAAAAAATTTAATAAAATAAAGTAAAGAGTGAGATTTCAATGACAAATGAAGAGTTTAATGATTGACACATAAAAAAACCAACAAAAAAAGATTTTAAACCAAGAGAGTAAATAAAAATATTGTTGCTATTAGTGATTTAGCCATTAAGTTAATAAAGGAATTTATAAAGCAAAAGAAAATGATTTACCAACGAATCAACCCAAACAATATCCAAACTAAACTAACCATAGTGACTAAAATTTTGTTTTAAAAAAAATAATAAGAAAAACAAAAATAAAAATTAAACAAAGTCACTATAGTTAATTGAAAAAACAAACTATTGTAACCAAAGTTTTACTTTAGAAAATAGCAAATAAAAAACAAAAAAAAAAGTTTAAAGACCAAGGGAGCAAATGGAAGAACTCGATTTATTAAGTTTAGGGACTAAAATGACAAATAAATAGAACTTATGTCTAAAATGAGAAATAGCAGAAATTCTAGAAACTGAAAATGCATTATAACCAAAACAAAAAATGAAATAGATTGAAACTAGAGAAATAGCGACACAGGCCCAAAACAAGTGATTTTCTCACAAAAGGAGGGCCAAACCTTAAAAAACAAGGTGATCACATAAAAAAAAGGAAAATTTTAAAAGAAAAAAATGGCATATGGTGTTCATCAAATAGTAATTTTGAACCAAAACTCTTTGGCCAAAAAACTTGACACTATTGAATGAATAGTAACAATTGTTGGCATTCGAAAGGATAGTGTAATTTTTTTTTTCCCAAAACTCTTAGCCTAAAACTTCTCAAAACTTTTGGCCCAAAATTTTTTTTTTACTATTTAATGAATATTGTCTTTGTTCATAATTAGAAGTATTGTATAATTGGGTATATGGTACATTTATATCTAGGGAGGGATAATATCTACTTTTCAGGCTCTGGAGGTCAACCGGCATTTGCTACATTTTTTAATGGGGATATAAACGAGTTGAGCCATTATCAAATAGTTTAAGCTCAAACTCGATTTTTTTAATTATCGAATCAATCCAAACCAGCCTCGAGTTTGAACTTGAGCTGTATTTTATGTTTGAACTCTTAATTGACTAAGTTTGAGCTACAAACTATTCTACTCAAACTTTTATTGAGTTTCATGAGTCTAATATTATATTAATATAATAAATAATTTTAAGATTGTTTTTAATAAACCTAATTTAGTCATTTTCTTGTTAAAGGCATGAGCTTAATAATTAATATTAGCTTGCATAACCCACTCTACAGCCTTTGCCATCATCACTGAGTCGTCAGCAACTCCATTAAATTGCTGCTTGATCCTTAATCGAGCTCATCTTCTGCCTCCGAAAGCATAGATTTTGGCCAGTTTTTCAATCAAAACCATGCATACACCCAAAAGGTACTGGTTTCCATTCTCAATTTTTGTGCTTAAATATCACGTATTTTGGGTTGAAACTGCAGCACCTTTCATTGGTTGTAGGGTGTTGAAATGAGCATTTTTAATTACCCATCTTTTGGGTTTGAATTTTACTACATATTTGCATTGATAAGGTTTGGTTTAGCTTTTTGGGCACTTATCAATGCTCAAGTAAATGAATTCAGGGAAGAACAAGCTTTTTTAATCTACTACTCCTAGGTTTTGTATTTTTTTATAGTCTTTATTGGTTAAATTTAACAAGCTTTAGCTCTTTGTTTTGTAAGCCAATAGCATCAACTTTGCAAATTGTATGATTGAACCTCTAAGTTTGGTAAATTTCAGAAGTTTTGTAGCTTTTTTATATCATTTAGTTGCTCTGATGAAATAACTTGCTTTGTTTGTTGCTTGGGTATATATTTTATGGTCAACACCCATTAACTTAACTTGCCTTCCTCTCTACTAAAATTGACACCAAATGAAGTTTTCTATATATAACATATAGAACGGAAAAAGCTTGTTGGTTATAATCCAAAGGTCCCATCTCATGCTTTCTATTTGTTACATAATACTGTTATTCTTAGGATTAGTACGGAGGAAATCATAGAGTTGATGAAATTGCTACAACTCTTGATATTAGCCAAGCTTGTATGGAAACAATGACATACATTCCCGAAGATGAAGCAACTACTAATGGAATGATGAGCAGAACAAAAAGGGTGAGAGTTTTGATGGAGCACCTTAAAGAAAAAGAAAATAGTTGTAAGATCCAAGATTTGGACAACATTTACAAAGAGGTACAGGTACCATAGCGGTTGAATAAATTGCATAAATGGTCTTTAACCCTTAGTCAATATTTCTTTTTATCTCCCTAACTTATTGAAAATTTATTTTTGGTTCTAAACCTATTAAAAATTTTTAGTTTTCATTCCTATGAAGCTATTCATTAACTTAGTTTCAAATTTTAAGCCCTCACCATATGAAATTTATTAATTTAGAATAATTGTTTGATAACAACTTTTTAAATTCTAATTTAAACTATTTCGGTAACTGTCTTACAGTAAATTTAAAAATTATTTAATATTTTTTTATAGTAAATAGAAAATTTAAATTAATAATTTTTTTTTCTTTCTGAATGAAATAAGTTTTAATTTACAGAGAGAAAAAAAAAAGAGTGAAAGATTTGAATTTTTTATTGGCAATAAAAAAAATTATTATACAAATTAAATTTATTGTAAAACAGTTTTCGGATAGTTTAAATTATGATCTAAAAAATTGTTATCAGAAAAATATTTGGACTTAACAAATTTCATCAAATTAGGACAAAAATGAAACATTTTTAATAGATTTAGGACTAAAATGAAACATTTTAATAGGTTTAGGACTAAAACAAAACATTCAATAGGTTATGGACTATATGTAAACACCGACTAAAGGTTAGGGACCATTCATGAAATTTACTCCATAGCTATTAAATGGTTGAGTAAGTTTTTGAACAATATCACAGAGCACGTGATTGAACAACAATTATCTTGTTTAAATTACTTATAACCTTATAATTTTTTCATTACTTAATACTTATAACCTTATAATATTTTCGGGGGTTAAACAACCACTAGTAATTAATCTGTCAGTCTAATATATAATGTTGGTTATCAATGTAGGTGACATCTATGAGGTACTATTCCTACTAAACTGCATTCTTAATTTGCCAAGACATTCTTACTAAATAACTCGACTTTTGTAAGTATTCAGCTAACATAAAGGAGATTCACGTACTAGTTGGACAACAAGAAAGTGAGGAGGGCCAATCTTTACCATCTCATGATCAACAAATGAAAACTTTGAATCAATTAGTTAATATTAAATGATTCATGAACTGTGTTCAGTTTTAATTATGTATGTTGTATGTTTTTTTTTTTAATTTCTTATGAAATGTTTAATAGGCTTTTCAAATCGTACTTGAACCTCTAAACCGAACATGAGCTTACTAAACCACTGAGCCAAGCTTGGACCTTTTGGTGTCAAGATTGGAGCCCCGTTTAATAAGCTCGCGGAACTTGCACTCAAGACCAAGCCACACCATTTCCTAACAAGCCAAACTTCGAGCCTAGGATATTTGGCTCTTAGTGGGGTAGGGACTTAAACCCCGGGCGCTCACAGCCCCTTTTGCTGGGCACTCGAGGACTGCTAACCCCCTTGTTTTATTTGTTGAATACCCAGTCTATCAATTAAAACAAGTCTTTCAATCTATTGAACAATTTCAAACCCACTTGTTCAAACATTTCGTTGACTTTTGGTTCATTATATGCAGTCTGCAGACGCTAAAAGGAAAATATCTCTGTGCTGTTAAAATTAAATTTTGTGCTCTTTATGAGTTGGTTTTCTCTTTGGAGTTTTTCCTGGTCGAGTCAAAATGTCTAAAGAAGCAGAAAATGAATCCTTGGCTTTTGTACAGCTAAGTTCTTTGTTACCTTGCCAATTATCTTGCTACTTTACAACCAACACTAGCTAACTTGTTTCTCCACACGTGGTCAAAGAACTACCCTTGGCCCATGTCTCTGGGGCATAGACCCCTCAACTATGTTGAACTACTAGATTTTCTTCTGGGTGTGCTTACCCTGCACAAATAACACCTCTAGTCTTAGGGTCCTTAGTTGAGGTTCTTTGTATCCCAGTTCATAGGGTACTCTACGCAGATGGCTAATTAAGTTACCCTGGACACCTTTTCGCTCCGTATCCACACCATCAGTTTCCCCCCCATCATTTTCCAGCCTCCCCAAACCGAACCATATAGTCAAATTTAAAAAAAAAAAAAAAAAAAAAAAAAAAGAAGAAAATTAAAACTAGTTCGTACCTCCCCTCAAGACCCGACCCTTAGCTTGGAATGCTCCGTAACCCAGCTCCATGTTGCCTTGCTTGCTTTCTTGTGTTATCTTAGCATAAATACGCAACTGGGCATATACTAGATCAATATTCGCTCAGCTAGCCCTTTCATATTTTGTTTCCTCAGCTCTAACAGAACCAGAAAATTCAGAGGAACTAGAAATCACGCACTTTGCAAGCTAAGACTTCAAATCCTAGCTTACTCCTTGCCAAATGTTACATAATCCTTTCAAAACCTTTGATTTTGTCTTTGATTTTTATATTAGGTTGAGCTAGGTTGCAGTTCGGCCACCTTGCCTGAGGGAAAGAGGTTTTGTTGGTCTTAGATTAGGTTGAGCTAGGTTGAGATGTTGCTGGTCACCTGCATGATCATGTCCCATGTCGTCCAATAGGGACAGAGCGCCAACTTGCCAGCCTCATCCAAGAGCCGGACCACCGCCCAAACCCTTCCCTCGATGAAGTCAAAGAAATCCTCCTCATCGATCTCTCCACCTTCATCTACCCCCACAAATCCTGAATCTCGTTCGATTCTCTAGTTTTCGAGGTTTCATCGGCATCTAATAAATAGTTTGTCTTCCAAGTCATCAGCCACGATGAGAAGCTCCTCGATGCATTGAGAAAGTTCTTCGCTCAACCGTTGGAGGAGAAGTTAAAGGTTAGGCAAACCCAAAACAATGTTCTGGGTTATTTTGAATCCGAACAGAATGTCAGAGATTGGAAGGAAGTCTTCGATTTCATTGTGAACAACCCGGCTGCCATCCCCGCCTCGCCGAATCCTAACGACAGTGCAACCACTCAGGGTTTCAGCAAGTGTCCGAGAAATTGATGGTATTGATCGCGTTAAGCTTGAGGTTGAAATAGAACAAGTTCAAGGATTTTTTTCAACGAGATTTTTTGTTTAATTTTCGTTTCATTTTAGAAGGAAGGTTGCCTAATGTTTAACTCGCGTTTTTAGAACAAATAGATTTTTCGTTTTAGTATTGCCGAGATCTCTTGCCTTGAAGGGGTGTCAATATTGGATGCCTTCTTCAAGTGCTTCATGCGCCGAGAATATTGCTCCGGCGCTAGTTGAATTTTCCGGTAAGGTGTTTCTTAGTTGGAGTGAATTGCTGAGGCGGAGGTGCCCGGTCGAATTTTCGGTTGTTTCTGCCGTGACGGCGGATCGATCCTGAAGGTCATAAGATTGAGATTATTGATGGGTATGGAGCATTTGGCCCATGTCTTGTGTTTCTTTTTTCTTCTATTGATGGGGTTGATGAGGTATCTGCTGTCAATGGGGCGGCGGAGGTCAGGTCTCGGTGGAGATGGTGGCGGAGGAGGACGACGACGAGGGGAGTGGGGAGGGATGAAGGGAGATGGGGTAGCTCGTTAGGTGTAGAAGTTGAGGGCTTAAAGAAAAATGCTATGAAGGCAAAGTCAAAGTCAGACAGTATTTCGTAACGGCGAATTATGTTGTTTTTTATTTTGTGTGTTGCTTGGCTAACTTTTTCTTGAGATTCTGTTGTTACCGGTTCAACAATATTTTGTGCTTACTAGTTCTAGTTCTGGAAATATGGGAATGTCTTTGTGATTAATAGTTTTATGCTTTTACTAAGATGAATTATTTTTCAATGACGTTAGAGCCTAGATTAAGTGTGACCGGAAATAACCACTACTAGAAAAACGTCATTTAGTGACGGTTTAATTAGCGACGGTTTAGTGATGGTAAATAGTCGCTAACAATCCGGTGAGATTTTAGCGACGGCTGTATGTCACTAAATTTTAGCGACGGCGTACCGTCGCTAATTTAGCGATGGTTAGAAGTCGCTAAAGTTAGTGACGGTTTACCGTCACTAATTTAGCTAATTTAGTGACGGTTAACCGTCGCTAAAATTAGTGACGGCTTACCTTCGCTAATTTAGTGACGGTTAGTCGTCACTAAGCTTAAAAAAAAACCCCCAAAAATTGTAATAATTCTCATGTGTTAGTCATTTTTTATGCTAAATTGTCATCTCTTTTAACAAAAATATTTTTTTTTGAATATATGTAATGTTGTGGAGATGTGTATCTTAAAGTCGACTAAAATTTTAGTGGGGGTTATGAGTTGCTAAACAAGCCGTTACTAATTAAACTTAGTGACGGTTTTATTAGCGATGGCTAAAAATAGTCATTTAGCGACGGTTTAATTAGCGATGACTAAAAATAGTCGCAAATTAGTGATGACAAACAGTCGCTAAAAGTCTTGTGAAAGTTTAGTGACGGTTGATTGTCGCTAAATTTTAGCGACGGTTTGTCGTCGCTAATTTAGCGATGGTGAGCCGTCGCTAATTTAGTGACGATTAGCCATCGCTAATTTTAATAAGAGGTTCAAAAATTAAATATGGGTTGCCGTTGGTAATATTCCAAAGACTAGAGACGACTAACTATGGCTAGCTTTTAATGAGATTTTTATTCCGTTTTCTTTTCATTTGTTTCGATAATGATAAATTTCAATTGCTTTCATTTTCTTTTCCGATGAAAATGTATGAATCGATGGATTGATGCTTGTATAAAAAAATATTATAATTTTGGATAAAATTATGGCTAAAAATTTTATTATCTCAGTTGTTTTTCTAAAAATGAACGAACAAAGTTTTAAAAGTGATGGCTAGCTGTCACTAACTTATAAAGATGGTTTGCCCTCACTAAGTTAGCGAAGGCTAGCCGTCACAAAATTATGGTCATAGTTAGTGAAGGCATACCCTTGCTAACTTAGTGACGGCTAACTGTCGCTAAATTTAATAACGGCTTACTCTCGCTAATTGAGCGAACGCTAGCCGTTACTAAATTATAGACAATAATAGTGACGGCTTGCCTTCACTAATTTAGCAACGGCTGGTCGTGATTAAGTTTAGTGACGGCTTGCCCTCACTAATTTAGCGAGGCTAACCGTCACTAAATTATAGATAGTGGTAGTGACGGTTTGCCTTTGCTAATTTAGCGACGGGTGCCTGTCACTAAATTTAGTAACGGTTTACCCTCGCTAATTTAGCGAAGGTTAGCAATCACTAAAAATTATTATCACAATTATTTTTCTTGAAAAGAAAAAAAAAGGTGAAAATCTCTTGAACTTTAACTGATTTTTGCCATTATTTAGCAACGGTTAGGATCGTTAATAATTAGCGACTGATAGCCTTTGCTTGTTTGCCATTATTTAATATTTATTTTACTTATTGTTTATTTTACTTCAGCAAAATCACTTATTCTTTTATATGTCACTTGTTTAATTGTATAATTATATTTAATTTGATTAATTCAGATTACAAATCTCTTAATATTTTTTAAGTAATTAACAAAAAATTTATTTTATGAAAATTAAATTTATTGGAATTAATTTATTGGTACATAAGGCTTAGTCATTTTTCAATATTTTATCATCTCATTGTGATCTAATGTTACTAAAAATAGGTTAATATGTTAAAAACTAGCGAAGGCTGGAAGTCGCTAGTTTTAAGCGACAGTAAGCCGTCGCTATGCGCAACTACTCCCTCCATTTTCCCTCGATTCGGATTAAACCTCGCAACTACTTCCATTCCAAACCATTTTTCTCTGCAAATCACGTCCAGGCTGCACAAGGCCTAGCGTCGCTCTTTCACCTGAGGTAAATCGCTATTTTAGATCTCAGATCTTGTCATTTCTATTCGAATTCTGGTATCTGTTGCTTTCTGTGCCTTTTCCACTTCAATTTTGTTTAATGGTTTCGAGGAAAGCGCCTAGAGATCTTCGCATTCTATCAGTTTCTTTGGATGTCGTGTGGCTTAGGTTGAGTTGGAGTGAGTTAGGTGTGATTTCGGATCCGTTTCAGGAATTGAACTGTTGTTTCATGGGCAAATTTGTAGATCTTTGTCAGCCGCCGAGATGGCCACAGGATAGCTGTTTTCCCGGACCACGCAGGCTTTGTTCTACAACTACAAGTAGCTTCCGATTCAGCGAATGCTTGATTTTGACTTTCTTTATGGTGCGTTCATCAGTACTTCTACTCTCGTTTGACTCTTTATCTGACCTTGTTTTGTCAAATTCAGGGTTATATTGGCTGGTGGACTAAATTGTTTGCGCTGGGTGCTTCTTTGATTTGTAGGGAGGGAGACGCCATCTGTTGCTGGAATTATCAATTCTGAAGGATTTCAGAAACTTTTCTTTGGTCAAGAGGAAATTGCGATTCCCGTTCATTCAACGTGAGATTTTCTCCTTATCCTTTTTTGTTTCATCTGTTTTCTTCTAGCTGTATGTTTTAGTCAAGATTAAACTTAGCTCAGCACAACTCGACTCAGTGACTTGGTATTGATTCCAATCGAGTTGGTTTTAGCTGCCCATATCACTTCAGATGATATGTAGCCTCAATTGCTCCCTAAGTTCACTGCAGATGATCACAATGCATGGAAAGAGAGAGACCAGGTCTATTTAGTCGCAAACACAAGGTATTCCTGCGAAGCTGTAGGAATTTTATTCAATGTGTCTGCCAACAGAATCTCAGGACTAGCTTATTTATGCCTCAGTTTTGCCTTAATAGCTTCAGAGTATTAACATAAAAACCATGCATATGGAATGATCTATCATACCAAACAAGATAATCAGATTCATGTTCTTGTACTGCCAATAGGTCATTGGACCGCTAACTGACTTGAAACAAAGTTCTGTTAACAGACAACAGTACAACTTGGCAATTAGCTAATAGTGCAAAATACAAGCAGTCTACTTACAGTTACCCATTAGTAATCATGTTCTGGTTACATTGTTTGTAAGTAGAGCAAAGGATTCATAGCATCTCAGACTTACATGCAAGCTTAGAGATTCAGCTTCCTTGAAAGGTATCAAACTAACAGGATTTGATGCTTCAGAATCGAGTCGCCCTGTGTACCATGCATATCACAGTTAGAGATGGAACATACAGTTTCAACTTGACTTTGTCACTTGGCTTTGTGATGATTCATCTATCTTATAAGCAAGCACAGTACCTTGCTCAAAATACAACTGCTGCACATAATGAATCACACGCCCTTAGTTTTATCCTTTTACTTAGCTGAACCCGCAACAGACAGTAAATTAATAGGCTAAGTTGTATAAATCTCATTAAGGCTTGAAAACCTGTCTAACAGAAAATCCATGGCAAGCACTTAGTTTATAGCATAATTTTAGCAGCAGGACAAACTGTTGTCATCACAACACTATGCAGTTAACAGTGTAGGCCATCAGATTAGTGCAATTCAGACCAGTACAAACCAAAATCAAATGATCAGCTTATTGTTCTTCGCTTTGTTTCTCATATGGTTACCTGATCGGTGACCTAGTATCCATCATCTTCAAAATACTACTCAATAAAGCAAAACCTCATAGGGCAGTAACATACTCAATCTAACTGATGAATATGCTACATAAAAACTTCAGATCAGAAGTATGGACATAAAAAAGGAACCTTGCCATAAGTTCTGCTATGGCTTTGACTGAGAAAACATTTGCATGCTTCAGGTTCTATCTCAACAGCAAAACAAAGCAGAAAGCTAGGGTCCTTCCAAACTGGCCTTTGAATGGGTTCTCTCTCTTCGCCTCAGGTTAGAGAAGTGTTTCTGGAAAGAAAACTGAAAGGAGTCAACAGGAAGAAGGCAAACAAGCTGGCTTTGCATGCTACAATACTTGTAGTTATTACACCCTCACTCCAATTAGACCCAAAGGTTAGCAGGTTTTGTGAGGAAGCTTGTTGAAGTTTTTTTTTTTTTTTAAAAAAAAGCCAAGAATTATTTTGTGAGAAATCATGGGCATGAGGTTTGATTTTGGAGTAGATGGCTTAATTATCAAGAAAAAAAGTTAAGGGGACTTGTCTGACAAAGTCACGAGTGGAATTGGTTTTGAGGAGGAAACTTACCAAGACTTGGGCAAGGAGTCATCTGAACTAAAGTAAAGGTCATGGAACAGTTGTGAGATTTTTATTCACTAGATGAGAGAAGAGCCCTCATACAAGATTCCCTTTAGGATTAGTGGCTACTTATTTTGACTTGTTCAGATATGTTAATTGAGTTGAATGATCAATGCTTCATTTTTCCTTCACTTGCTCTAGATTTCTAGCAAACTAGAGTAGAGGAATGAGCAGTGAAAGCAGCTGCAGGTCTTTCAGTTGAGTATACAATGTGCTGAAGGTATTGGCTATTTTCTTCTGAACTGAATTGGATATAATAGGTTTCTGAGGCTGAAAAATTACCTTACTTGAATGGGAAAGCGTGTCTCAATGTGCTCATTTTCTTAACTCAGCCTCCCTTTCTTTCCAAACACACACACACACACACACACACACACACACGCAGATGCAGACGTTTCTGTAGGGCCTAAGTATTTGATTACAAAAGGTATTTTTCTTTAAGTTGGTGTTGTTTCATGCCAACTCTGATTGGTTTATGACTTCTTCATCTAAAACCTTGCACTATTTAATGCTATGTGGCATTAGTCATTTAAAAGTATGAAATTTACCAGAAATTGTTTTGATTTTAGAATTGAAATGGTGGAAGATTGTTTTCGCAAACTTGACTTTTATTGTTGTAACTTGGTTGTAGTGGGGAAATAAGCTTGCATCTTCTGCATATATGATTTTTTCATGCTCTAAATTAGAAAATAATTTTTAACTGCAGCAAAATTAACGATCCTCAATGTTCTTTTGTTGGCATTTTGTAGCATGTTCCTAAAACAAATACGGAAATACCTTCAGCTGATGAAGAAATAAGTGATCATCAGAGACTGCATGACAGGTTTGTCTTAAAATTTATGCGCTACTGTTGTTGCTGGTCTTTTCTGCTGTCTAGATTATTTTTAATTTGTGTTCAATACACTATCTTTGCGAACCTGATTTGACTGGTGAATGTAGCAGGTCCCATTAATCCATTTTAGTCTCAATAAGATCATTATTACTTAGAAAGCCTTATTTATTTATGCCTTAGGCTTAGGGGTCCTAAACATGAAAGCAACTCTAAGTTCTGGTGTCACAAATGTAAGAATTGCTGTGAGAAATTCAAAATACTTAAAAGTTCTTTGCAGCAGCTCAGACTTTTGTTTTTTTTCTCGTACAACACAAAATATATATTTTAACACTACCTTCCATGTGTTGTCTAGTATACAGCATATTTTATAGCCCATAGGAAGCCCAGTTCAAACCCATTTCAGAAAGTACTCTCTTCTCCTTTCATAAGTGAAACAGCTGGAAAAATGATGATAAGGAGCTGCTACCTTAACTAATTCCCTAATAACTTCAACTTAGTGTTCAGACAGGAAACAAAAACCATAAGCCATAGTTATAGTTTAATAGTTGATCCTAAGCTGACAAATTGCAAAAAGCCAGAACCTGGAGCATAGGCCTGCTCAACTTCACTGCTATGCTTCCTTATCTGTGTCATAACATATAAAATTAATGAATGAGAAGAGAATCACCTCAGTTAGCCGGATCTGTACAAAGACTTGTTCTGATCAGATTCAGAATTGTAAGCCAAGTTCTGTTTTAGGGGTTTTATGTTCAAAAACTGAAGCATTTTTCAGTTTTTTAATTTTCTGAAATGTTTTGTCTATGTATGTACAACAACGTTAGGAGTAATACAGGGACACAAAACAGCGGAATGTGCTGTTAAGAGTGCAAAGAGAAGTAAGGTAATGCGCCTCATGTGCTTCTGATTCATTTTTTTCTTCTCTAGAGAAAATTTTGAGCATATGTAGTAACGCAAACTGCTATGGTTACAGCTGAAACCCTGCTGCTTGTGCTGCTGACTTATCCTCTCCTAACTCTGAGTGTTCAGTTGGTACTGAAGGGAACAATTATACATATTCAGGTGGTCATCTTTTACTTCTCTGCATCTCTTGGCACTTTAAATGCAATACTTGAGAAGTGGTTCCTCTTGTTCATACCTTTTTTCATATTTAACTGTATATATCCAAATGCTTTCTAGTATGTATTTATATATAATCTGTTGTTGTACTATAATAATTGAAAATTTAAATTCAGCTGATACGCATTCCAACTAATACCACTGTGCAACAAGCAATCTCGATGAGTACAATTGAAGTGAATTAGTTTAACTGTGCTACAAGCTGCTTTTGGGTGGGACAGACAGACACTTGGTACTCGATAATATCTAATACCAACTGTAAGTCTCTTTAGTTTTTTATTGTAATGAGTAACCGCAATTCTCTTGTTTCTATCAAATGTATATCTAACACCAGATGTAGCAGTACCCTCTTGTTGATGTAGAGAGTTAACAAATATTGTTGAATGTTTGGGTAAAAAAACTATTGAATAGTATTTGTTGGTAGCATGGTTTAAAGTGATGAGTACAAACTTTGTTATATATTAATTATAATAGTATCTGTTGCTAGCATGGTTTATGGATCTTATATTGCTACGTTATAAGACAGGATTAAAGTGTGAAAGAAATTTAGTTCACGTGTTGTCTGTTGGTTAGAAAACCTAAAAATGTCCCCAGCTATGTTACAGTTTAAAGAACTAAATTAAAGTATTATCATATAATTTTTTAAAAAGGCAAACCATGTAATATGGTTTGAAAAAATTTAATTTTCATAATAAAGAGAGACACAAATTGGTAGTAATAAGAAAAAAGTCAAGTTTCATAAAAACAGATATATAAGGCGGAGTAGATGGAATGATCTTTTATGGGAGACGGAAATACATGAATGCATCTATCCCCTTAGTTATGAATTGTACTCTCAGATAGTTGGAAAAGCAAGTAGCCACCACAAAATCAACATGTATATAATTGCTGGGTTTCAAGAAGGAATCGAAAGGCAAAGACTGAGAACTAGATCTGTAGTGCTTAATCACCTCAATTTAAGTCAAAAATTAGTATACTAGGTAACAAATTAGCGATGGCTGTGCATCACTAACTAGCACTAACTAGCGACGGCTACACGTCACTAACTAGCGACGGCTATATATCACTAATTGACACTAACTAGCGACGGCTACGCGTCACTAATTAGCGACGGTTATACGTCACTAACTGGTACTAACTAGCGACGGCTATGCGTCACTAACTATCACTAACTAGCGAAGGCTACGCGTCACTAACTAGCGACGGCAAAACGTCGCTAACTAGTGACGGCAATGTGTCGCTAACGCGCTGGCCGATACCGTTACCGGAAAATTTGTGACGGTCTGTTTTGTGACGTTTAGCTATCGCTAATTAGCGACGGTAACCGTCGCTAAAAAATTAGCGGCGAGTTAATTAGTGACGGACTTTTTAGCGACAGTTTGCCGTCACTAATTCATGTTTAGCGAAGGCTAGCCGTCGCTAATGGCCGTCGTTAAGTGGCTTTTTTCTTGTAATGAACCTATATGGATTTGTCTACGATAAGTGAGATTTTGGGACATTCTGCAAAAAAAAATTGTTTTAAGAAGCTGGGTACAATCATTTTTTCAAGCTAAGTATTACAAATCATAAATTAATGTACTTTTTTCAATTTATATTGAATGAATAATACAAAACAAATAATCAGTATGCATGTACAACAGTAGTAATTGGTTTCTAACACCATGATCTAATAACCAAAGTCTGCCTTTGAATATGATTCTAAAAACCTATAAAAGGAATTAAGAGATTAGTAGTATTTGTGTTGATTTGAAGTATATGGAATATTCATTCGAATGTGCTTGCCTAGGCCTTGAATGTGATTCTCAAAACCTGTAAAAAAATTAAGAGATTGTTGGGTTAGTGTTCATGAAATAAAGATGAAGGAAAACAGGAAGGGAATCGATAGTTGATAGGTTGTTTATACTGTAGGAATTCTTAAATCGAAGCTAGCCTAGGGAAATTGTTGTTTAAGCTATTTATATTACTAAGGTTGGATCTGCGAGATTGCGTTTTTACTTGTATAGTATCCATACGATGTTTTATGGTGCCGTGAGTTGTAGCGCTTCAAATCGTATCAACATTAAACAAAATATAAACAGTGCTAATTATTGACAAAGAAAAAAAATCATAAAAATAAAAAAAAAAGTAAGAACCGGGGGGAAAAAAAAGTCAAGTAAAGTTTTGGGATTAAGAGAGCAAAAAAAAATTTAAAATATGAAGAAATAAATCATGGTGACTAAAATTTTATTTTAGAAAAGAGAAATTATATGAAAAGTTAATAATATAAGGCAAAGAGTTAAATTTCAATGACAAAACGTGGCAACTAAAATGGTCATTTGGCCAAAAAAAAATGTAAATATTTTTAGAATTAAAAACTTAATTATCAACTTAATAAAGGAAAAAGAAAATAAATGAAAACATTGGTTAAAATGAATCAGTTCAAACCATACCAAAAGTAGACAACTCATATTGACTAAAGTTTTGTTAAAAAAAATAGTAATAAAAAACAAACAAAAAAGGTCTAAATGAAGTCACTATGGTTGATTAAAAAAATGAAAGAAACAAACTATGGTTACAAAGGTTTTACTTTAGAAGACAATAAATAAATAAAAAGATTAATTGATTATCATAAATTATTGATGATAAATTTTTATTTATTTATTATTAAAATTTATTATAAAAAATATCCGCTACGATTTGCAGGTTATTAAACCTCTCTATTTGTTCTCCTAGTCGCTAATTTTAAACTAGAACCATGTCTAAAATAGGAAAATTATAATGATTAAAGTATCATTTTAGAAAACAACAACAACAACAAAATCAATAAAAGCTAGGATTAAGACAAAAAAGAAAAACTTTAGGTATTAAGAGCTTAACAATTGAGTTAATAAAGATAAAAAAATGGATTAAATAAAAAAATAAATAAATTATGGTCATCATTGTCATATTTCAAAAGAAAGTGTATAAAACAATAAAAAAAATTGGGGTCCAGAAGAGCAAATAAAAGATCTAGTTAAATAGTTATAAAATTTGAGGATCAAAATCTAACACGGACGTAACTTAGAGCCTAAAATGGAAAGATTAAAAAGTTATGGATTGGAATAGTGCCTTTTTTTTTTTGCTTTTGTCTTTTTTTTTTCTTTTTTATGATGCAATTTACTTGAAATCTAATTTTTAATATTGATAAAAAAAAGTATTTAGAAAAATTTAATTTCAATTTTAACAATTATAGATCAAATTACTTTATTAAACTACAGAGCTTAAAGTAAATAATTGATGCTATAAAAATTAATCATCAATAATAATAAAAAAATGACCGAAATACAAAACTATATTTAATATATGTTAACCAATTAACAGTCTAACCATTAACTTAACAAAGATAAAAAGAAAAGTGAAAAAAAATACTGATTAAAGCTGAATCAAGTAGGACTAGATCAAAAGTAAGTAAATTATAATTGTTAAAGTTTCATTTTAGAAAACAATAATAAAGAAAATCAATAAAAGAAGTTAGGACGAAGACAAAAAAAAAAAAAGGAAAAAATTTTAGGTATTAAGGAATTAACAATTGACTTAATAAAGATAAAAAATAGTTTAATTAAAAAATAAACAAATTATGGTCACCAATGTCTCACTCTAGAAGATAGTACATAAAATAGCAACAACAAAAAACTTGTGGATCAAGAGAGCAAATAGAAAATCTAGTTAAATAGCTATAAAGTATAGGGACCAAAATGTAACATAGACGTAACTCAGAGCCTAAAATGAAAAAAACTAGAACGTTGGGGACTCAATCCGCGTTTTAACAGAAACAAAACGTGAAATAGACTGAAACACAAAAATTGCAATACAGGCCCTTAGAAAGTAGAGATATTTTCAAAAATAGGATCAAACTTCATAAAAGAGCAAATCGCATCCGGAAAAAGCAGAAAAATAAAAAGACAAAAGCAAAAGGAAAAATAAAGTAATTAAAAAAAAAAAAAAGCAGACTGTTCATCTCTAGTGAACACTGTTTATGAACAGTAAATGTCTTCTTCTTTTAGAATAATTTGAAATTTTGAATGTTAGGCTTGATTCAGCAATTATTGGAACATTCAAAACTCGTGAATTTTTAGATCTGCACTTATCTGTTTATAGGAATATTTAATATTTGTGAATTTTAGACAACTATTTTTTCG
The DNA here is from genome assembly GCA_005392925.1 of Aquilaria sinensis. Taxonomy (NCBI): domain Eukaryota; kingdom Viridiplantae; phylum Streptophyta; class Magnoliopsida; order Malvales; family Thymelaeaceae; genus Aquilaria; species Aquilaria sinensis. The sequence goes on along the minus strand of SMDT01000854.1, from coordinate 109,760 downwards.
AACCGTCTTCATGTTTTGGATGGGACGCATTTGATGATGGTGTTGCTAATAATGATAGAGTGTAATTTTGTGTGGCAGCAGGTTTAAATAAGGTGGTCGGACAATTTTCATATGCTATGTAATCTTGTATTTATCAAAATTGTTTCGACATGATCTCGTGGCAACAGTTTAATTGTAGATGTATTCTGTTATATTGTGTCTCAATGAGAGGAAATCATTCTAGATAAGAATATATCATTTTTAAATTGTATCCTTCTTAATTACAAATTAGTTTAAATTTAATTCTAAATTTTAATTTGCATTCAAATTTATAAGGTAAGTTTATAATTGTGAATTTGATTGTTATGTATCACTATCGTATTACTTTATAGTAATCAAGGTTTAAAATGTTTAAGGCGTATGATGATTTAAGGAGAGTATTGTAGAAATTTACCATAATTTACAGATTCTGGAGATGACATGTGATGAACTGTTTTTTTAGTAAATTAACATCTTTGCAGGTTTCGTTTCCAAGTTTCTCTAGTTATTACATCATAGTTTGGATGTGACGAACGAATTAATTTGTTCCTTATCAAATTTGATTTGTCTTTTAGAATATTCTTGGTGACGTGATGTACCCATAGTTGTGTTGTGATTACCCATAATTTAGCCAAAATTAAGCAAGCAAGTCGAGTGCCCATCGAACCGAAGGGCAAGTTAATTCTCTCGAAGGTTTTTGTTTTCCATGTGTCCCCGACGAAAAACGGAAAATCATTTCAGTAAATTACCCTAATTTAGCTAATAAATGAAAAACTAAAATATTCCGAAACACAAAAAAGAAACATTAATATTTTACGCTTTCAAAAAAAAAAAAAAACAATACCAAGGAGGAGTGTGAGAGGTAATTAAGGGCATTTCATCTGCATATATAGCCCAGTTTATGTTCACGAAACGTAGAGAAAATGAAGCGCTACAAGCCATAAAGCCGATCGGAGTAAGTAGTACTTGTTCAAAGTTGAAAAGCTGCAGAGAGAGAATTCTGGAATTCAACTTTTTCTTTTTTCCAACTTTACTGCTTGGTGGGGCTGGAATCCTTGACGATTGTCACCGGACAAGACGCATGGTTCATCACGTAGCTGCTCACGCTGCCCAACAGTATCCTGTTTTTCCCATCCCAATCAAAATTCTTAATTTAGTTCCTGTACCAGTCAGGATCAATAAATCCAACTGCAAACAGAAACATATAGGGATAAAAAGATTTCATATTCTACCACCCCCTTGTCATAATTCTCACCTAAATTGAATTAACGATGAGATGATTTCCATTATACTTTAATCAACCAGATGGGTCTCGCTTAATTATTTTCTAGGGATCATCTTAGAGGCAGGGCAGCAAAGTTTTTGAGGCATACCGTTTGATGGTCCCAAGTCCTCTGCTTCCCATGACTATGCAGTCCAATTTGAGATCTTCAATTGCATCAAGAAGCTTCTCTCTTGCATCTCCTCCCCAGTACAGTTTCGTCACAACAGTCACCTGCAACTCCAAAACCAGAATAAATTTCAACAGACCAAATGCCACAAAAGAAACGCATCAATGGAAAGAGGACAAAAACAATAAACGGAGAGAGCGAGAGAAACAGGGAAAAACCTCTTTCTGTCTTGCAGCAGTATCGAGCATGTCAAGAACTTCAATGTCGGTTTTCACATTGTACTGCTTCATAGCCTCCGGTTCCCGGAACTCCGAAAGAGGAATAAGGGCTGCAGAAGAAAAACGAAAAAAAAAAAGCATCTTTGATCAGATCAGACCAGATCTGTACCGAAAGGATAGATATGTATCGGAGTCGGAGGCTGGGGTTGGGACATTACGAGAGCCGGACTTAGCCCAGAGACTGCTGCCAGACTTGCCAGGCGAGTTGGGGTTGATGTGGATGATGAAAAGAGTGTCCCCTTTGTCGGCCAAGTTGTCCAGAGCCCATTGCAGGGCGTTCTTGCTGCTCTTCGAGAAGTCCAGGGCCACTCCAATCTTTCTGGCTCCTACCATCTTCTCTGTTCTCTTCTCTATCTATTTGATGGAGCCGTTACTTGCTGATCTGGGGATCTAATAAATGCAATTAACCTTTAAAAGACAAAAGTTTCGCGTGAGACGGTGGTGCAGTGCCAGCGCCTGAGGGATTCTTTGCTTTGCTTAATAAAAGATCCTTACTTTTCTAAGGAAGACCGATGGCGACATCCTGTCTGTTTCTCTTAAATTAACTCCTGGTCCCTCACCTTTGCTTTCGTGTTTTATTTAGCTCTAAACTTTACACACCTGTCATCCCTGTCTTCGTTTTTCTTCTTCTTCTTCTTTTTTTCTCCTTCACCAACAGTCCAATTTACCCACTAACATAATGACCCAACTAGCCCCTCGGCCCTCGGTAACTTGAGTGAAAATCAGCTTTCAATTTTTGTGAATGGAAGAGGACTTTAGGCAATTGAATATTTGGAGGGACAACGAAATTGTACAAAAACATGAACTAGTGACCGTCATGTCCAGCTTAATTGCTAGTGTTACATTTCACTTATTTTCATTTTCTGCATGTCCGCGGAGGTTATAGATAAATCTTCTAGTAGCAAGTGCTACGAATGAAGAAAGAATGGTCAATATCAATTGCTTATAATTGATCGAGCCATATTAATTAATTGATGTTTGATTTACCAATTTTCGTTACCATGACATTTGATGCAATGAGAAAGCGAATAAAATTAACATTAGGTTCAGCAACATGCTTAACCTAAAATAAACACTAGAATCTACTCATAAGGTATAACAAGGGCAATGAATATTTCATTTTGAATACTATTAGTGATTTGAATCAAAACCTTTCTAAACAACATACTTATGGGTTATTATGTGAACGCTAGGCCTAAAAGAAATAAAAATAAAAAATAATAAGAAGTTCTAAAACAAGAGTATCACCAACTTTCGACTCACTAAACGTCATTTTTAGAGTAGTCCAAAAAGTGCAATCACAAAGTTAAAGTTTAGTAATGCTTGTAAAACACAATATTTTGTGCGAGAAAACTTTTTATTATAATAATGATTTTTACAACTGTAGCAAACGTTAGGCGCAAGTTTGCCCTCTCTTCTTAGGTTTGCGTCACTCAACTTGATCCTATTTTCTTTGAATTTGAGAATCATAAGTTCTCTACTTTAGAGTAACAGTTGCTGTGAGTAACTGCAAAATTTGTTAATATAAATTCTGTACCATTTAATTTTCTTTATGAGTTTCTCAATTAAAAGCTTAGGTACAAATGTTACGAGAAAAAAAATTCAATGAGGTCAACATTTTCCAACTTGATTCATTGAAGGACTAGTATAACGAAACAGGAAGAGTCTGAAGGGCAATCAAAAAGAAAAAGAAAAAAGCTCCAGGTCGAGCTAGCAGAAACGTAAAGGCTTGGGGGTTGAACCTTTGTAGTTGCCCTACAGGTAGCGTTTTCATTAGGGTAAATTACAAAAGCCCCCCTAGGGTTTGATCTAACCTACACTATGCCCCTTATTTTTAAAAATCTACACTTTACCCCTTTTTCCTTTATAGTCTTCAATAACAACTTCTGAAACCCTAAATTAAACTGTCTAATAACTATATTATAGTAATTTCAAGAGTTTTGATATATTTTTTTATAGCTAACCGATCTTTAAAAAATATTAATATGTATTTACAAGAAAAAAAAATGTATTTACAGAAAGGAAAAACTGATAATTTAAAATATCTATTTACTATAAAAAAATATTGGAGAGAGTGACATTACTGAAAGATGTCTATCGTATAGTTTAAATTATAGTTTTAGAAATCATTATCAATTAATATAAAAAAATTTAAAATAAAATATAAACTTTTAAAAATAAATGGGACAATTTATAGAAAAGGGGGATAATGGTAACTTTCTCTTTTCATTATCGATCCTTCAAGAAGCTTACTCCCCTGAAAATTCGAGGAAGTTTCATGTCGACTCATCATGACAAAGAGGACCCCGGCGGGGCAGCAGTCACGTGATTACCTATGATCTTTGCTTCACGCGTTTAACGCTAATTGCTATACAACTAGCACACAACATTATCCGACCGTTATCATGCAATGTCAAATTAAATTGAGTTTTTAAAAGTTATATATTTAACTCCCAAGAAAACGTTATTCCAAAAAGTGAAGGTGATATTATGATTTATGAAGGTAAATATAATCTGCTACTCAACTAAGTTATCTAATTAGAGCCTTTGCGTCATATATTTGTAGGTAATTTGATTTCATTTCTCAGAAATATTCTTTTTCCCATAAAATTGCATGGTTACATTAAATTTCAATGCTTTTTCCTTTAGAGAATTTTCTAATGTGTGATGAATTAGCTGGGTACAACAACCCGCTTTTATGGGCAAACTGCATTTTTCCATGTGTGATAATTTCTTAATTGAAATTGGTGCAAATATTTTAACAAAAATTATCATTTGTGTCTCGTTAACATATCTCCTATTTAACTGTCTCAATTAAAATTTAATAGGTTATTACTTACCTTGTTTAAAAACATAAAATTATTCCAAATATTTATCTCAATTTATTAGAATTGAAATATTCTTGATTTTTTTCTCTGCAATAGTAATCGGTATAAAAAAATTATCTTTTTACTGATTAAAAAATCTGAAATGTTCGGTAACTATATTCTCGTTAATTTAAATTGTGTTAGTTTTTTGTACATAATGAACTATATAGATTATCAATTATTACTCTTTGTAAATAAGTTTTGTATACTATCAACTCAATCTAGCATGGGGTCATCAATGGATTTTGCAACAGACAGAAAATGTTTGGAACCATATTTAAACAACAACTAAAAAGTTAGCGATTAATTTATAACTTGAATTAACTATTTAAGAGCTAATTTATTTTAATTTAAGTTAACTTAATCCAAAATAGCATATTTTTATTTTTATACCTTTTTTATCTAGAGCTAATTTTATTTAAAATTTAACATTATATAGGTGTAATAATTCATTTAAAATATATTTTTTAATTTTATGTTGGTATAAAAATGACTTATTTTTATTCTTATATATTTTTTATATGGAACCAATTTCATTTAAAATTTAAGATTATTTAGATATAATAATCCATTAAAAATAAATTTTTATAATTTTATTAAATATTCATAAATTTTTCCCTTTTAATACCTAAAAAATAAATATTCATAAAAATTTAATAACATTATAAAAATTTAATTTACAATGGATTACTACATCTACATAATATGAACTTTTAAATAAAATTATTTCTGAATAAAAAATATATAAAAATAAAAATAAGTCATTTTAAATTAAGTTGACCTAAATTAAAATGAATTGTCTTTAAAATTTTTTGTGCAATTCACCCTTTGTTAATTTAAATCACTTCTAACTGCCGACACCCTAATAAAATGAGAGGTGAGAAAATTTTGGCAAGGTTCTCCAGCAGTTACTTCGGGTTTCTTTTTTATCCTTAATCTCTTCTGATTAAAAACTTTCGAAGTATTTCTTATTAATATGTATTTATTAGGAGTCCATTAGTTCAAACAAAAGTTCACGTATCTATATTTATACATTAAACTGGGAAAGATGTGTCTGGTGATGACATGTGGTGTGTTCATTGGGGTAAAATGCCGGTTTCAGTGCTTATCCTTTTTGTTTTCTTTCGCTTTGGGGGATATCGTTTCCCATATTGCATGTGTCTAAGTCCTATGAGTTTGACACGTGGAGGTAGGTCCATGCCTTAATATCAGGCTTAGGTGTACATTTTGTGGTTGTGTTCATTTATACCCATGGAAATTGATTACATGCTATTACATCCTTTGGGTCAAAGATTTGTTTTTAGCTAGTGTTTAGGATTTTTTTTTCCCATTATGTGTTACTGTATGTCATTTGAGTATTTCTGTTAATTTCACACATTTAGTTGTGTCCAGATGAGTGATTTGCTTTGGTTTTGGTTGAAGAAGGGAAAAAGTAGGGGGTAGGATATGCCTAATAGTTTCATTATTAGGTTAAAGAACTTTTTGGTTCTCCCTTCGTTGTCACAGTTGCATCAAAGTTATCAATTCTTAGAAGATGCTGGATTTTGTCCCGCAATTGATATGTCTAGATATTGTTTGCCTAGAGAATGAAGGAATAAAGTTGACAAGTGTCCCACCAGCTATTGACCAAAGAGGCTCACCTTAATACACGTATTCAATTATCTTACATACACGCATTCAATATATCTTGATCGAACCAAAGCAGCCGATCCCCCTGATCCAATTTTGAACAGATCCAGCCGATTTAACCTTTCTTCTTCCCGTGAGCCCAAAAGTCCGATCCTAATCCCGTTTTAAGGAATTCGCTACTTTAATCCCTCAAGTTGGTGCTAGCTTCCGATTCCATGAAGGAAGGAGGACGATTCTTGGGTTTAAAAAACAATGGAGAAAGACAACAATCGGGGTCGAACCCAAATGAAGTTAATTTAGCGGTACACGAGCAAGTTAAGGTCAAGGTTGTGAAGTCGGAAAATGCAGATGAGATTTTCAAGAACATGAATGAGATGAGTCTAATCCTAAATGTTATGGCCATGCTCGACTAGTGGAGAATGAGAAGATTCTAAAGAGATAAAGGTTGAGGTTTTGAAGATAAGTCGATGATAGCTAATCAGGCAAGTGGAGCAAGGACATGTGTGGGAGGTACGACCTCGTGAAGACACTCGGAGAGGGGACTTTTGTATGTTTCTTCCATGAATGTTGCAGTTCGTGATATATTTGATGTATTTGTATCTGATTCTTATATTTTACTTTAATTGCATAGAATAAATTCATGATTAAAAATAAAAAAAACACCACCCCAGTGAAGTAGCAGGGGTTTACACACTAGTATATACTATTACAAATAGGAATAATTAATAATTCAAATTGTTTGCTAAATTAAAATTAAAAAAATTATACAATTTAAATTTAACAAAATATAATTATAGAATGACTAAATTAAGATTAAAAAAGTTGACATTAAACAATCGTTATGATTAAATGAATTCCAGCCAGTGGATGGGCAATTATGAAACATTTTAAAAAAGACTTAGGACCAAAACATTCACCTTCGTGTCATAAAGGATAATACATTTCTCTAGATGCAAGTGTATGTAGCTTATGATATTTTTTCATTTTTACCCTTAAAACTAAAATTAAAAAATTTCTTTTTGGATTATGTGTAGTGAAAGCTTAAATGATGATTAAAAAAATTCCTCTTGGGATTTTGTATAATGGGAATTTTAATAAATATTAAAAAAAATTTGGGTTTTGTGTGGTAAGAATTAAATAAGAATAGTAAAATAAATTGAATGTTAAAAATTTTCTAAAAATGAAAACGTTTCATCCTTTTTCGAATGGAAAAAAAATAGATATGTTTCATCTATTTTTTAGACAAATGGAGTACTAATTAATACATTAAAGACTAAAGAAATGAGAATCAAAGTTTCTTGGTTTGAGAGTTGTTCATTTCTCGTAGTGAAGGTGGTGGTCTCTTGGCGGTGAAGGTTTATGTGCAATTATGATGGTGGTGAGGGTTTTGGTTTGCGAGGGGGACGATGATCAAAGGTGTTGGTGATTCAGGAGGCTAGGGTTTCATGTGGCTTCTTTCGATGGAAACATTGCATGAATCCTGGAAAAATTTAGTACTAACAGAAGAGGAACAAGTGGAATTTGACAAAGAGGCAACAGGCACTACCAGATTACTGGTAAAATTTTTCTTATTAGGATCTTTATGGACTAATCAGCCATTTAACAATTAAGCTATTATGAATACCGTGAAATAAATTAGGCGACTGGTGAAGGGCATTAATGTGGAAGTCTTAGATAACAGTCATTTCATATTCACTCAGTGTTCAAAGGGAGATGTGGCAATGGTTATGGACAGTTCCCCTTGGCTTTTTTATTAGCATGTTCTCCTTCTAAAGGAAATCGCGAGTGAAGGCTTCTAATAGAAAGTGGAATTATTCTAGGCGCCATTTTGGGTACATACATATAACCTATAGTTAAACATATTGAATATTGGGGAAAAGATCGAGAATGTCTTACAGGTGGGTGAGGGAAAGGACAAATGAGTTGGGTACTGTTTCCTAAGATTTTGTGTTAATCTAAATGTTTGCAAGCCATTGCCAAGAGGTTTCCTCCGTCGTATGAAATCAGGTGAAGAATCTTTTGTTTGGTTTTTGTACAAATGCTTACAGCGATTTTTCTTCTCATATGGCCAACTTGGTCATCTAGATGTGAATTGGAGAAAAATGTGGAGGGTAGTGGGCAATATGGTGAATGCTTGCAAGGTGTTACCACTAAGTAGTCGAGCTTAGAAGTGGTTGGCAGAGAAGGGAGTAAGCAGATCAGCTAACAAGGCTTTGCTTCCTCAGAACCTAGTGTAAGAAAGCCTAGCAGATCATTAGGTTCAAAGGCTAGAACAATAAATCATGCCCTTTGGCATGACATGGTAGAATAGCAGCAAGGAGAGTCTAAAGGCCTAATGGATCAAATCAAGGAAAGCATGGTGGCTAGTTAATTAGTGGTGCATGAAACTTAGTTGGATGGAGGTACAGGATGAAAGGAGAACAATTTTTATCAATTTGGGGATGAGTTAAGGAGGTCCACTCATTAATGCGCTGTACTAAAATCCCCACTATGCAAACTGATATCTCTATTGCGATATTGGGGCACAAACTCACTAGAGGCGATGCCAGGAAAGATGACAGTAATGACTTAGAGGTGGCTCAGACTGAGGCGCATCTTCTTAAAGTCATGGGATGGAAAAGATTAGCTCAAGAAGGTAAAGTAAATCAAGTAGGAACAACTTCAGGATCTTCATAAGGTTAAGAGAAAATTGAGCAAAAGCATAGCACTGCTGAGTGTATAGACATAGATGGAGAATCGAAGAAAATAAGGAAAAAGGATTATATACTTTATTTAGCGGTGTATCTTGGTTACCAAGTGCTTGATCGTCAAAACCACCAAAAATAATTCTGGTATCACTAAAATCTCAGAATAAATAAATTTGTAATATAGCAGTGGAAACCAGGGCAAATCCTAAAGAAAATTTTTATCTAAAAGCTTCCTCATAGAAAACATAGAATAAAAGATTGGGGGGGATTGTTTGCAATAAAAAAAATGAAATAAAATAAAAAAATTGATCAGAGAATAAAAATTAATAATTCTATCAAGTAAAAAACCAACAAAATAATCAAGAATTCAAACCTTGGCATCAGTCAACATCCACCATCGAATTCCTACAACTGATCATCGATGAATAAATAGATCAATCAAGATTTTGAATATTCATCATTAGAGCTATCTTCCTATCTTTTCTTAGTTATAATTAATCTAAAAAGAAACGATCTAATTAACCTTAAATGTTAAATAACCTAACACAAGCGCTTCGATTTAATTTAACAATTGCATTAAAAATTAGAGAGATAGATGAAACTAAATAACACAAACACAAATGGCTATATTTAATTTAGTTGAATGTTCTCCCTAAGACCTAATGATTTCTAACGCAGCAAATCACTAAATCTCAGCTGCTTCACAGATTAGATAAACCAAATATTTACGGATTTGATTTCTAACCCAGTAGTAGATTGAGTTCGAATAACAACTAGTAAGCATCCTAGCATATAGACGAAACAATCATGAAATTAATCATGGAAGAACATCCAATACTCAAAATATTAATTGAATAAATAAAAATAACTTTGATATCACAGTACTAAAGAATTTGGGGTTTCAGTCTCCTTCACCTAAGAATAAAAAGATTACTAAAAAGAAAAAAAGAAAAAAAACAAACAAGAAAAGAAACGAAGAAAATTGGGGAAAACAGAGGGAGAAGGAGGAGGCGTCCAACCGCGAGAGAGAGAGAGAGAGAGCCACAATCTGTTGTGCTCTAATTCTAACAAAGCTAATCTAGTGTTCTAAATTCACAAACTTTCCCTAAACTTTCTATATTTTTATAAAAGTACCCCATACAAATAAAAAGATTCAAACTAACTAGAAGGTTTCAAAGTTGTGAACCAAGAAATGCTCTAGAATAGCAGCAGCAACTTTAAGCTGAAATTCAACCTTGATGCAGGCATTATTACTCAAAACTCAAAGCATTAAAGCTGTATATCGCTTTCTTAGCTTTTAAATGACACCTGAATCGCATAAAACGGACATCTACAACCAATGATAGGCCCAAAATACCGAAATTACTTTCGAACCAGTGATGGCGCGCAAACCACGATTTTGAAATTGAATTCTCTTAACGTACAAACTGGTTTCATGGTCTGCATATGATTTATAGCTCCAAATGTAATCTTTTCAGTGAATCAATAATCACTCAATTTAGATCTCTGTAACTCAAGATATGATTTTTCTACTGGAACATCACCAATCTGTCAAAATCCCAAAAGAACACAACCAAATTAAAACTTGTAAAATTGCAAATGAAATCCACTTTCAATCAATTGAGTCAATATATGCTCTAAGCTATAAAAAAAATACTGAAAAGAGATGTTGAAGGTTCAAAACACATTAAAACATACTAAATATGAGAGAAATAAGTATAATAAATATGAGAGAAATTGTTTTATGTTAGGATTCTCCAGAGGAATTTTTTTTTTGTTGTATTGTGTACCATCATTTTTTTGTACAAATTGAAGGTGGATGTTTTTGTCCTTTTGGGTCGTTTGTCTATTTTGTTGAGTGTTTCAATTGGGATAATTACGATGAAGGTGTTCTTAAGTTCAGTTTGGCTCAATGAAGGATATGATAGTTTCAGTGGTGCAGTAAAGCACAGTGAGTATCTGTTCATTGTTGATGAGGAATTGAAAATACAATGATTGTGTTGTTAGTGCAATCATTGTAATTATTGCACTATTTCTTTGTATAGGTATATGTGTTATTTGGGGCAACGTACATTGTTCACTGTGGCTGCAGATGGTAAAATGGGGTGATGTTTCTACATTATGTTTTCATCTCTGGTGTTCAACATATGTTTTCATCCCTTGTATGTTATTAGCTTGACGTGTCTACCACGGAATATGTTAAGGGATACGTGGGCGGAGGGGGATGAGTTGCATGCGATGAAGAGGATAGGTTTGGATATTAAGCATGTTTTTTCCATGGCCAATTGTTTTGCTCACTTGCTGCATATATATAGGTGTCGCCAGTTAACAAGGGAAGCAGAGTGGTAGTTTTGTCTAGTATTTCCTTTGCTTATCTATGTTTGGATTACCGTCAAGACACACAACGAGTTTGAAAAGGAAAGGGTAAGATGTTTATTTTCATAACCTCCATACTTACAAAACATATAACGTCTAATTTACACATTTTCTCATTGACAGAAAAATAATATCAGATATCTCAAACACATCATCTGTAACAAAAAAATAATCGTCAAACAAAAACTCTCTTAAACATCAAGTAACAAATTTATACCCGTTGCATAACACGAATCATGCTGTTAGTTTATATGATTTGTAATGGGATGGTTTTGGAATTTTAGTATAAAAAAAATGTTAATTTCTTATCTAAAATAGCTTGTTTGTCACATGTCAGCTCCATATAGCGTCTATTAAGTGAAAAGTTCATTTCTCCGTGTATCTCACTTTATGTGTGTGTGTGTGTGTGTGTGTGTGTTTGTGTGTGTACATATATACATATATACATACATACACACTTGATAATATTTTGAGGAATTTTTTTTCTTTTTGAAAAATAGATATTTTGACTAAAATGACTTATTTTATATTGAATCACCACAAGGTAAAAGTAAAAAAGTGACAACTTATTTTATATTCAATCACTACAAAATAAAAGCAAAAGAAGTAAGGAAAAATTACAAAAACTTCTCTGAGGTTTAGTTAAACCTGCCCTTACTCCCCCCAAAAATTAGCATACCTACACTTATTCCACTTTAAGACTAACTTTGTTAATAAACGTTGAGGAAAAAAATGAAAAATGAAAAATTCATTTTAACCTCCTAGCTTTTTCACTTGATTAATTTACCCTCCAAACTTTGTGCACGATGATCCTTAGCATCATCTGACAACAACAAATAAAGACGATGATGAACACGATGAACAACACCAGACAACACCGGAAGCACAAAATTAAGAGAATAATTGACTGAAGAAACATGAAGAACATCAGAAGAGACAATTAATTTGAAAAAAATCATAAGAAACAAATAATCATAAGGAACAGATCTAGGATGCGACGGCCACCACACTTTTCTCGGTTTTGCTCTCTGATTTCCCTTTCTTGTTTCATGTCCTTGATGGCCACCATCCTCCGATTCTGCTCCCCTCTCGATTTCTCGTGCCTCTAACTCGAATTGCGCCTTTGACTCGAATCGTGCCGATTTAAAGCCAGATTCCGCTGCTCCGATTTACTGACTCGATTTTGCTCTCCTGCCCCAGCCTTGATTCTGCCAGATCTTCGCACCGCTGCGCCTCCTCTGTTTGTTCACTTGTGTTCGAAACCAGACATTTCTCTTCCTCTTTCTCCGGCAGCCACGCTTTCCCGAACGGGCCATGTTCTCCTCGTTACCCCACACTGCCCTCATCGCCTCAACTGCGATTCGACTTCATTGCCCCAGCTGGGTTTCGGCCTCGTCTCCCCATCGTCAAGCGAAGGAAGACTTCAGATCTCCTCTCCAATTTCGCTCTCCTCCGAATCGTTCGAATCGATTTTGCTTACTTCCTATTTTGCAGTCCTCCAATTTCGCTCTCTTCTCCGATTTTACTCTCCTTTGATTTCACCCCAGTCTGGTCTGTGTCCCGAATGGGAATTGAGGGATACGTTCAATGAGAAAAAAGGGCAGACGAAAAGGATTTGGGTTTGGTTTAGTTAAGAATGGATGGGTTTAGGTTTCTCTTTTTTTCTTTTGTTTTTTTTGTTCGCCACAAGGTAGGAGGGTAAATCATTAGATGGAAAAGTTGGGGATAAAGTTTTTATAAGAGAAAGATTATGAGGGCAAAACAAGCATTTTCTCTTTTCTGTAGAGGTGATAAGTGTAGGTTAATTTAGGTGTTTTAACAAATGTTAACAGCGGAGGAAGTAAGCGTAGGAATTTTAAGCTTTTGAAGGGGTTAGGGTAGGCTCGACCAAACCTCAGGAGGGGTTTGGTAATTTTTCCAAGAAGTAAGTGTCTTTCCAATCATAACTAGTCATTCTTGAGAGCTGACAAATGACTAAAATGTTCAATATAATAAAACTAGTCATTAGTTAAAAGTGAATGGCATGAGACTCATAAGAGTAACTGAATTGTTCAATCTCTCTTTTAGTGGGCAATGTGTTAGTTGATTAAAAATCTGGGCTTTTCTTTTGTCATTTTTAAAAAAAAAAAATTTCAAATCCTCTCAAGTTCTAGATCTACTCATCCAATATCACTACCAAACCCAGCAAACTTTTTAGCACCTGTGCGAACCCAAGTGACAGAATGGATTTAGAACAATTGAGCAAGTGAATGAGGAAGATTAACAAGATGAATTTAATCAATCAGTACCTCTTGGATTGAGGATTTTGGAAATGAAAGAAGAAGCTTCGAATTGAAATATGGAACAAGCCTCAGCGAAGTTGTTGTTAGAGAGGTAACGATCTATCATAAAGGTAAGTTGGATGGGAGTTATTTTTCCTTTGTCGAAGTCTCAGCCTTTCTAGGTTTGCTTTACTTCCTCATTTCTCTGAGTTGCTGGATGGGCTATGAGGTACAAAATTTGATAATATTGAATAACAATGAAACAAAGCAAAATAAAAGTGGAAAAGTGGAAGTTGAAGGAAGAGAGAGGCATTGTGTTTCTGTGGGAGAGAAAGTAACGAGAGACAAGGCAGAGAAGTGGAGAAAGTTGTATTGTACATAAGCAACTGAATTTTCAAATAAAGTAATTAAATTTAAAATTTTGACTAAAACAATGATTGATTAACGACTACTTCAATGGCAATTAAATGGTTTACTCATTCTAAAAGTGACCTCCACTAGCGAGCGACTAAAGGACAAGTGAAAAAGTTCTCGATTGACTTTTAGTTGCTATTTTTAATCACTTTTTAGAATTTCTCTTGTAATAAATAATGTATTTTATAATTAGTAGATAATTTTTATTAACCTTTTCGTTACATAGAATCAATTATATAAAGTTATAAGGTTAAAGGTAAGTTTCTATATTATGAGAGGAGATGCATAATGTGTGTCTGGGATCACAAGAAACAAACATAGCAACACCTAAGTTATTATTATGAAAATGGGGAGAGGGAAAAAGTGTTGAACCAAGGACTCTTGATTCTATGTCTCTGCACCGTAATGCACTTTGTGCATGGTTTCATATGTAGTTATTATTTCCTATATCGACATTGCTTGGTAATTGGCGATCATTTTTCCCCTATTAAGAATTAGTATTTTTCTATCCCATAAAGGTTGAATGACAATCCCAATGAATTCTTTTTTGAATGAAGAGTATTGTTTGCAGTTAAACAAAAAACCAAAGAAAGACAAACATCAATCAAGCTACTCCACAATCACATACTCCCTCCATCTAAAAAAATGAATTGTATTCCTTTTTGGGTAATCCAAAAAAGAATGAAACGTTTCTATTGGTAACTTCTTTATTAACATTTTACCATGCTACCCTGCCTAAACTCTCCCTATCCCTCCACCCTGCTCCACCGCCTCCATTCATTCCTCCTACCATTACTAGCTCAAAACTCCCCCAGAGTCTCCACTTTTGGTATCTCCTCAAACTCCTAAATAATTCCAATCATCAACATGCAACGTGTCCATCAATCATCTTCAATCGCCTCGAGAGGTATCTGAGCAGAGATTCGATTAATGATTTGAAGGAATCAAGCAACAATTCTGTGAAAGAGGAAGGCTTAGTGCAAGAGCAGTGATTCAACGACGATGAGGTCAAAGACAATCAAGGGCACTACTGGAATGGAGGGCAAAATTGATGATTAGTGCCAGATATGACAATTGGGTGAAATCGAGAATTGGTGATCGAGAGGAAGATTGGGCAAAATTGACAATTTGTGCCACAAAAGACAATTAGGCAAAATTGACGATTGGTAACAAAGATTTGGACAACTTCAAGAAAAAGGGAGATGAAATGGGCAAATTTGTCCAAGAGTTGAAAATTGTTGCTACCTAAAAAATCAGGCCATGTCAAATATTTCGGTCAACTAAGGACAGGGAGAGTACTTTTTTATGTTTATATTGTCCACAAATTGGGCATAGTGGCCACGAGAAAGGCCTATGCTTTGATTTGTGGGAGTATCATTGAATAAATAATGAAAGATAGATGTAGTTTTTATTTTTATTTTATTTTTTGGCCTATTTTTCATATTACTCATGAGGTTTTCAGCTCAATAAATTACTCTATCTATCACAAATTTTTTACACCATTTATATTTTTTTACTTAAATTTGACTTAAATTTATTTGTATTAATATTTGCTAAGATTTTTTTTTTAAAAAAATATATTTAGATAAATCTAAATCAAACTAAAAAAATAGAAATAATATGAAGAACTTGAGACAGATTTAGCAGACCATTTTCCGTTCATAGTTTAATCTCTCAATCTCATTATGCCTTGCATCATAGACGGGGTAGAGCTACCAGTACGAGATACAAGATGGACATGGTGAGGAAAAGGCTCCGATTGGTCTTGGACTGTTTCAAAGCGATCAAAGCTAGCAAAAATCCAAGGGTCACAACATAAGATCACTCTTCTTCGCTTCTTTTGGGCCCCGAGAGAAGGTTCATACTATTCAACACCAAGGCCCAGACAAAGATGTCTGTTGTGTTGTGATTATACAATGTTCTAAACCTAAGATACGGAAAATGAAAAAATAAAAAACAAGTTTCCAAATTGAAGGTTGTTCAAGGGCAAAGGATCCTTCTTTTTGGACCCTCGAGCTCGTCTAATTTTCACGATCTCCTTTCTATTGCATCAAAACCTTATGTCTCCCTTGATCTTCTTTTGTTTTTTTAAAATTCCCGTCGACCAAATTGAAGTTGAAAATTCAAAATATACCAAAAGATAAACTTGACCTTTAGAGGAACCCCAAAAAATGACAAGGTAATGCAAATCATACTCAAGATGCAAATAACCCAACTCGAATTCATTGCACCCGAAAATTGACTCAAACATGACACTTATATGAGCTCAATAACACCTAACGTTGTTGAGCCTGTTGGGCCTGTAGACCCGTCCGTCATTATTTATGATCGACTCTCGTTCAAACTTCGACTGTGGAAGATAATCTCTCCCATAACCTCTGTTGCAATGTCTGTGAGCCCAAAATTGTTCAAGTCCAGGTAAGCCCAAAATTTGTAGTCCATATGACGAGACTTGAAATAGACCCGACTGATCCAATTTTTTTGCCAAGAAAAACGGTGGGAGGAAGGATGACGAGTCTTCGGCTTTCCAGCAAGCTTGGGGAGAAAGCAAACCCCAAAATTAGAGGCATGATTGAAGGGGCAGAGAAAGAGGCATAGTTTAGTGTCCCAACTCCCAACTCCCTCCCACCTGGCCTGGGAATGGATGCCACTGACGGCTTCAATTATAACATAAAGCGCATTTCAACATGTTAATTCCAGAAACAATTACGCCTATTCTTTTTTTTTTTTGGGCCAATCTATTCTCACTTTAATCACAGTATTTTATTACTCAGTCATCCAACAACATGTGCATCAAGAAGACATCAACTTTTGTTTACTTATCCTCAGTTATGTCTGTCGGGGGGAGATGGCAAATGTACGGACATCTTTGGGATCATCAACTGTTCTCCTTTTTTTTTTTTTGAAGAAAAAAAAAATCCTTTTTAGGTTAAGATCATCAACTGATCATAGGATTTCAGAAGCATAGACCAGCTCTTGAGAACCCAGTTCAAAACCCTAAATTAAGAACTCCTCAAAGTCAACTAACAATATTCATATTTTTTAAGTAATTATTATTATAGTAAATCAATAAGTTTCAAGACTAGCTTAAAAAAAACGTAAAGTATTTAAGACTAAGTTGGCAAAATTTGAAAATTATCAACACCGGAAGACTTAGGTCTAACGGCCTGAAGTGCCAAATAAATGTCTCCAACCACCAAGCATAGGTCTAACGGCCTGAAGTGCCACATAAATGTCTCCAACCACCAAGCATAGGCGTTTAAAATAGGACTAACAACAAAAATGTTTTTTCAAGAATTGAGACTACTATATATAGTAAGTGAACAAGTTTTAGGGCTGCTAATTGGGCATAATGCAAAAAAGTTTAATAATAGGATTAAAAATAAAAACGTCATTCCCTCTTTTTTAATGCATGATGCTTTAACAAAAATGCAATTAAATTAATAGGATTCTGGCAAAAACAAATTATAATAGCATTCATAATGTCTTTAAAACAAAAAAAACCTTAAATAGGCAATATAGTACACTTCCATCCATTACTTGATACTTGTCATTTTCTTTTAAAATATCATGAATGTTGGTTTACGTACATAAATATTAAATATGTTTCTTTAATTAAAAGATAAATATTTCTAAAAAGCCTAAAAAGTTGGGAAATAACAAACATAATTGGAGGGAGTGTTTTTTTTTTTTTCCATACACTTTTAGTTATTATGTTATCAGAAAAATCAATCTTCTGAAAAACGTTTTCACGCATATCACAGTAGCGTTTGGTTATGGAAAATAGTTTTCATTTTCATTTTCTGGTTCTAGTTTTCATTTTCTATGTACAAATTTTCAAATTATTTTTTAGAAAATATATTTAGTTGTTTTAAAACAATTAAAGATGATTACATATATACACACAACGTTGAAAAAAGTTTAGTGCCTCAGTTGAACACTGAAAGAAAATTTATAAATTATAATTGTAGATTTTCCCAAGTCTATCAGCCCCTGAACGTGTTTCTTGTTGATGTTAAGTTTCCGTTTCAAAGGTGAAAATGACAAAATCTAAATCCCGCCCCAGCTTTTTGCTTTTGTCACTTAGGCTCCCATCTTTTATATACCTTACATCTACACCACCGTCTCAGTCATTCAAAAGTGCTTGACACTCCCCGGTAATTCTGCTATCAAACAGCTCTGATCCCACTATTGTTGCTCCCAATGGATCAACTCATGCCTCAAGGCCAGATTAGTTGCCTTAATTGAATGAGAGAGGAGGGGATTTAGGAATCTATTAAACCAAAGAAGTCGAGAAGATGGACGAGTTGTGGCGGTAGAGGAGCTCCATGATGCTGGTTTGGCGACGGAGATGGGGAGGTTGGTCGGTGGCAACAGCAAGGAAGACATTGTTTGGCAGCAATGGCAAGAGAGGTAAGGTGGGAATCAGACGGCAAGGAATCAGATCGGAGAAGCCATGGTTAGAGCTTTGTTCGAGCGAGAGAGAAGAGTGTCGAGACTTGATCGAAAGTTTTAATGAATTGAAAAACATGTTTTCTAATTTTTGAAAAAATGGAAAACAAGTAAAAGGAAGTTTTCTAATTCTTAATAAAACAGAAACTGTTTTATTAGAAAAATGAAAAAAAATCAATAAACTAAACACATTTTTTTTTATTTTTCAAATTTTAAAAAAAAATTCAGAAAAATTAGAAAATTTTATAGAACTAAACACACCCTACATATTCAATATCCCGAATTCCCAAATCCCGAACCCGTTCCCGATCTATAAATGAGTTATCTTTCTAAAGAAAGATCCAAGGTAGCTCCAATTGTTGGGATTATTCGATAAATACCAATTCGCAAAATCTGTAGAGGGAAAGTTGGATTTTATTCCTAGTAGTAGTCCTATTCCTATATACCAATGCAGATGAATCCTCGTGACAGGCTAGGTAAGGAGCGACAAACGACAGCAGGCTGGTCTGGTGGGCTCATGGCAACGATTTTTTTGTTGACCAGTATCCATTCCATCCATCCCCATCTTTTGCTTCTTCCATGGTCCACCGACCCTCGGACCCACTGGATCTGGACATGGATAAACGGGGCCCGGCAGGCATCACCCCAGCTACAACTATCTTGTGACTTTAAAGTAAAAAGAGGGGGGTTGCAAAATCTTTAGCACAGAATAAGCTTTCCCGTTTACCAAGCGTCTAAAGCGTGAAGCACTAACGATTTTAGCCCCGAATTGGAATCCTTCAAGAGAAATCAAAATACAAGGCCAATTTGTTTTAGTCAAAAGTTTTCTGCAAATTACATTCATAATCATACTGGTCATCCTTTCGGCCGGATGGCTCCGGAATAATACCCTCAAATACATAATCACTTAGGATACAAGTAAAGCCTTTTTCGTTGAATGATTAAGCAGGTAAATAATTTATTTTCTTCTCATCCAAAAAAATTTTAAAATTTTCTCTTTTGCATCCTTTACTTGAAGATGAATTTTACTTACTTTCATAGATTATGCAAATTTCTCTCCTAACCCACACTTTCTCATAAGAATCATTTTTACTCGCACAACATATGATAGACATAGGCTCCCGAACACTGTTGGAACACACCATCCCGTAGAGCTCACACATCTATGACAACCATGGACAATGACTACAGCGTTTCCCATTTCACATAGAGGGGAAAATTGTATTTATGAAAAAAAACTTATGGGGTTTTTCAATAATAAAAAACATCATATGGCAGTTACAAATGTATAAACCTTAATCTCCATTCCAAAACCTTAATCTAAAAAACGATAATTTAGTCATTGTTTTTGGACACATTCTGAAACATTTGGTTTTGAAATGAAGATTAAGGATTATAGATTGGGAAAATGATCAATACACCCTTAAGGTATAGGCGAACTTATTCTTATATCTTCCCTGTTTCAAATACCTGCATTTAACCACCTCCAAAACTAATTTCCTCATTTTCGTTACCAAAGAAAAGCAAAAATGCCTAACTTTGCCATCTCAGCCTTCTTTCTTTGAAACTTTGTCCCCCAACTTATGCATCTAACAAGCTACTCCTTTCTCTCTCATCACCGAGCCGAATTTGCTCCTTCACACGATCTGTTCTTTCTTTCTCACCCTCTTTAAGCCATGTCCATTCCTGGCTCGGCAAATTTGAAGCCAATTAGGAGAACTTGTTGGGTTTGAATTTGAAGCCAACTGGGAGAAGAATTCAGGAGCCCTCCGCCTTCCCAACAGAGCTGCTCGCAACTGTGGACAATCCCTGAATCCAGCGATGATGATTAGGCTCCTGGACGTTCGGGCGACGATTGGGCTCCTGAACGATTGTCGGGTCGTCTTCTTCCTTTCCCGCTAACTGGTCGATGATTGGGCTCCTGAACGATCGTGGAACAATGCTGGGCTGAGAAAGATCTGCAGCTTCTCTAGGCGGATACGAAAGTAGGTGTCGTCGCGAAAAAGGGCAGAGGGGACCGGGCACTTGGCGTTGGTGATTGTACGATGAATCGAAGCAGACGTAATCAGAGCCTTGGGGTCTCAGAAGGGCAGAGAAGGAGAGACCGAAGAAAGACCACCCGAAGATGGAGTTGTAGGAGGAGAAGCTGATCAGTAGGTCACTGGCGAAGTTGCCATCGGAAGTCCAAACGGTGGCCGTCTAGATAGAAGATTTCTGGGATTTCTGGGCGAGAGAGCAGATGCCATCTGTGAGAGTGGAGATGGATTTCTGGGATTTAGAGGCTTTGTTTGATCTGTTTGTCTGCAGAGTAGTTGACCTGTTCTGTTTCTATTAGGCTTCATTTGATCCGTTCAGGAAATTAGGAGGAGTTTAGTAGTTCAATCTGTTCGGTTTCGGTTGACTGGGGCCGAGCGGTGGCGATAACGGAGTGTAGAGATGGGAGCGGAGGGATGGAGGGAGAACGGGGCTTAGATTGTTAGATACAGAAGTTGGTTGACAAAACTTTTCGGGAAGAAAGTTAGGAGATTAGTATGTGCTCTTTTCTAGCTTTAACTGTCATTCACAGAGTTAAACGGGACAATAGTGGGTATTTGAAATATGAAAGACACAAGGCTAAGTTTGTCTATATCTCAGGTGTCTAGGTAACTTTCCCTTATAGATTTGTAACTTCTATCCAATTTTGCCTTCAGAAAAGGTCAATGACTAAATTATCATTTTTTAAAGTTTACTAACTTAAAAGACAATTTTATGAAAGTTTTTTTGTCGGTCAATATGAAATTTTTTTTAAAAAAATAAGGACTAAAGTGAAAGTTATTAAAAGTTATAGGAAGCAAAGTATAATTTTTTAAATACATAGAATAATATAGTAATTTGTTAGTGATAATGGAAAATAAGGATGGTATGGTGAATTGAATATTGGAGAGGAGGGATCAGATGGAGTACTTCTTTTTTAGCAAGAATCTTAAATGATTCTAGATATAATTTCAAAAGAAAATGACTCTAGATATATTTACAAAACAATCTCTCTGGAGCTTGCTTTTGAGCTCGAGTGGAATGAAATGTTGTCCATCCAGCTCCAAATTTGCAATGGGAACTGAAAAAGTCTGTGCCCACATGTCGATCCATGTGAAGAATCCAACTCTCACACTTTAAATATATGTTTGTCTCACACAGAATCAATGAGCAGAGATGAGACTCTTGTCAATTGGTATGGATTGAACAGACGTGAGCAAGGACTTGAATGTCTTCTAGAAGATTGTTTCTTAATTGACTGTGGTGGGTTTTGTAGATTTCAACTATTAAGGATGACAAATGGTTGAAGCTTTACAATTTGGGTTATTTTTTGTGGTGATCCCATGGTGGATTAGGGGTTTCACGAGGTTTGGTTGGTGAATGAATGAATGAGATGGTTGCGGTGTGATAGCCAAAGGGCTATCGCCTCTCTCACTACATATTTCCTGCCAAAAGCGTGGCCGGGAAACCTGGCGTCATCCGAAGGAAGCGCTAACACTGACCTCGGAAGGGGCGAAGTCAAACGCCTTAAACTTAGAACTTCGGATAGAACGTCAGGAATTTCAAAGATGTTGCCGGCTCCCCCGGGGGACCAACGGATCGTCTTCAGGGTTAAAGAACCAGCTGTTGCAAGCAGGAGAGACTCTCCCCGAAGGCGGAACCCCCGAACCAGGGAAATTCCCGAAGAAGGGCATCCGTACCAAAGGACGGCCTCGCCCAGAGGACCTCGAGAGTACGGCATGTGCATTTAAAGGAGCCTCTGACATGTCGCCCACAGGCGTTACACGCTGCCTCAAACGGCGGTCTGACGCGCCGACGCCGTTCGAGTCTTGTCACAACCTGTTTCGGTCCAAGACTCAAGGGGCCTATAAATGGCTACTTGTCCCCTACGCCCGAAGGTACAGAAAGCATCCGACCGAACACATGTCAAGATCTGAACGGGCTGGACATTCCCATAAATACCAGGAAATAGGTCCTGGAAAAGGATCTGCTCCTCTCTCCCAGAGAAAACACAAGCAGGCAAGGCCTTCTAACCTCTTAGTGCTCCTTCTCTATCTCTCCTCAGGACACTGACTTGGGCGTCGGAGGCTCCTCCCCGAAAAAATACTCCGGGGACCTCCTAACCCTTTTTTCTGAGCATTTCAGGCATGCTTCTCTGGGAAACCTTTGCTCCATATGTTCTTCCCTTCAGGAAGTCCCTCCCGAAGTCATAATGTCACCCGACAAAGATGCTGCTGGGCATCATTTGGCGCCCTCTGTGGGAACTCACTCTTAGGTCGCCGTCGTTGAAACTCGGCGTTCAAAGGACAAGGGACTTCCTAAGTCCTCGTCCGCGCCTGAGGCTCAACCGGTTGTCGAGCAAACCCTTCCAGGGACTTCCTCGCCTGAGGAAGAGCGTCCTCTAGTCATAACTATGAGTTTTTTATGCGACTTTCAGCGCTCTGTTGTGGCTGAAATGACACAGCAAATAGACCGAAGGTGGCCGCAACCAACTCAGGGCCAAAGGCCTCCCTCGCCAGCACGCCCTCGGGAGAAAAGCCCTAAACCAACCTACCGCAGTTCGGGAAGCGGGGATCCGCGCGAGGAGTCTTCGACGGAAAACATGCTCCTCGGGACACGACCTACGGGACAAACTGGGTCCAAGCGACCTAAAGTCCCATGCCAAAGGAGCTCATCACCTGAGGCGAAGTCCCCATCCCCTCGGCGCCGGAGTCACTCCCCGAAGAGACGCCGACAATCTCCCTTCCCAGAAGCCTACAAGCATCAGGAGGAAGAGCCTAGTGCCACGTTCCTTATGGAGAAGATATTAGCGAGGTTGGAAAGAGTGGAAAAACAGGTAGCTCGCAAACCGGTCTGGGCAAGGCTGTCTGAAACTTTCTGTGGGGATGAGTCGCCATTCACCCGAGCAGTAGTTTCGGCAGCCATGCCAGGTGACTTCCGGGTGCCTCGGCTGGAAACCTATGATGGCCGAACTGATCCACAGGCCCATCTAACAAAATACAAACGCAGCATGATGATGCACGGTGCTGATGACCCTACCTTGTGCAAATGCTTTGAGGTCACCCTCACAAGACCAGTAACAGCATGGTACAATTCGTTGGCTCCAGGAACCATCAGGGAGTTTCAGGAGTTATCTACGACCTTTACACAGCAATTCATTGGAAGTCGGTCGACGGCGAAGATGCCTGTCCAGATGTTCGACATAGCGCAGAAGAACGGAGAAACCATCCGCGACTATGTCGAAAGGTTTAACAGAGAAGCCTTAAGTGTTCCAGACTTCCGCCCCGAAATACGCATTCTCGCCATGACACGGGGCCTTCGGAGGGACTCATAGCTGTTCTATGAATTTTCCAAGGATTCTCCGAATACACTTGGTGAATTCTATCGAAGGGCCGAGTAGCACATGATGGCCGAAGAACTAAAGATGGGTGGACCGAAGTCCGATCACATCCGCGCTGAAGGATCCAGCCAGCAACTGCGGTATTCAACTGACCAGGCGGGACGACCTCGAAGAATTAGGGGAAGGAAACCCCCAACCTTCACACCCCTGAACACCACGAGGACCAACATCCTCATGACAATGGAAAGACAGGGGACCCAGATTCAGCGGCCAAGGGCCATGACCGCTGATAATAAAAAGAACATGAAGAAGTTCTGCCAGTTTCACCGCGACCACGGCCACGACACCGAAGACTGTTTTCAATTGAAAAAATACATAGAGTCGTTAATAAAACAAGGCCAACTTCGGCGATATCTGCGAATGCCTTCCCTGAAAGGGAGAAAAGAGGAAGAAGGAAAGGCAGATGACGAGGACTACGACTCCGACAGACGGAGGAATAGAAGTCCGAAGAGGCGTCCTCCACCTCCGGCGGGAATAATACAAACAATTACGACAGGACTCCCATCCTCGGAAAGAAAGAGGAAGGGCAGAGAAATATCTGTGATGGAATATCAGAGTCTGACGAAAAAGCTGGCCCGCAAGGATGGTTCCACTATCATCTTCCCCCATGACGATCCGCTTTTGGTCACGGCGAGGATAGGAAACTGGGACGTCAAGAGAGTATTGCTTGACGATGGATCAAACGCCGACGTCCTCTTTTCACATCTGCTGCCAAACTTGGGCATATCCAACAGCGATCTCAAGCCCGTCACTTCACCTATTTTGGGGTAGGACCATCCGAGCTACCCATCCTCGGATGGATCGATCTTCCCCTAATGATGAAAGGAACTTCGGTGGACGGGACAGCTGAATTATTCGCCTCCACAATGACAAGGTTTATTGTCATGGATGTTCCTTCATCATAATGGATGTTCCTTCATCATACAACGCCATCATTGGGAGGCAAACACAGGGAAATCTGCACATTCGCCCTGATGTAAAATACTTAACTGTCACTTTTGCCACCAAGGATGGAGACGCAGAAATCTTCGTTGATCAGGGCGAAGTAAGGAAAGTGTTCGCCAAGGCACGAAAAGCTCCAGTAAACAACTTCGCGCAAATGGTAAAAGCAGAGGCTTTACCAGGTGGAGAACCAAAAAAGGGCGACACAGAAGATCCCGCGAAGGTAGAAATGGAAGAAGTAGAACTTGTCCCAGGCCGAAGTACCCGAATAGGAAAAAACTTAGCCGAAGGAGACAAGAAAAAACTTGTATCCTTTCTATTAATGAATAAAGACCTGTTTGCCTACACTCCGAAAGATATGTCGGGGGTAGACCCTCGCATAATACAGCATAACTTTAAAGTAAGTCCGGAAGCAAAACCTGTCCGGCAAAAGAAACGGGGCATCTCAGTCCATAAAAATAACTTCATCAAAACTGAAGTCCAGCGCTTACTAGACGTAGAAGTAATCAGGGAAGTCAAGTACCCCGAATGGTTGAGCAACGTGGTTATCGCCACAAAAGAAGGGAGCAGTAAGCTCCGAATGTGCATCGACTTCAGAAACTTGAATGATGCTTGCCCAAAAGACTCATACCCTCTCCCACCTATAGACCAATTGGTGGATTCGACTACCGAATATGGACTTCTAAGTTTCCTAGACGCCTTCAGTGGGTATCACCAAATAAGAATGAACCCCGAAGACGAGGAGAAGACTGCCTTCATCGCGGAAGGCAGAACGTATTGTTACATCAGGATGCCCTTCGGACTAAAAAATGTAGGAGCCACCTACCAGAGGTTGATGAGCAAGGTCTTCAGCAACCAAATAGGGAAGAATATGGAAGTCTATGTCGATGACATGATAGTCAAGAGCAAACTACCTACCGACCACATCGTAGATCTAAAGGAAACTTTCCACTAGCTTAGAACCTTCGGGATCCGCCTTAACCCCAAAAAGTGCATCTTCGGCGTAACCTCGGGAAAATTTCTTGGATACATGATATCAGAAAGGGGCATTGAGGCTAACCTCGAAAAAATTAAGGCTCTGCTCGAATTCCGGACTCCCGTCACAATAAAGGATGTGCAAAGACTCACTGGAAGGATAACCTCTCTTAGTAGGTTTATTTCCAGATATGGAGACCGGTGTCAAGCATTCTTGAAAGTCCTCACTAAGGCAGCAAAAAAGGAGGGCGACCTCGGAAGTAATGATCATCCTTGGAATGAGGACTGCCATAAGGCCTGGGAAGAACTCAAAATCTACTTAGCCTGTCTGCCCACTCTGCGACAACCTCGCGAGGGAAAGCCCCTCGTGTTATACCTCGCCGTCACAGAAAAAGCAGTAAGCTCGGTCCTTGTGAAAGAGGAAGGGCCGAAGCAATGGCCGGTTTATTATATAAGCAAGTCCCTGCACGGCGCCGAAGTTGGATATCCTTTGCTAAAAAAGCTATATATGCCCTGGTACTGGCAGGGAGAAGGCTACGGCCATATTTTCAGGCTCACCCCATCATCGTCCGAAGTAGTCTACCTCTACGGGATGTCATGAGGAAAGTCGATCATTCAGGAAGGCTTTCCAAATGGTGTATAGAGCTTGGTGAACAGGACATTACTTATGAACCTCGGAAAGCCATAAAAGCTCAAGCCTTGGCAGACTTTATTGCCGAAGTACCCATCACCGAGGACAGCCATATGGATCCTGGCGGAGGTGAGCCAGAATGGACTTTGTATGTCAACAGAGCCTCGGGCTCCGAACACCAAGGAGCTGGGGTAATTATCAGAGGCCCCGAAGGTCTAGAAGTAATGAAAGCCATAAAGTTCGGCTTTAACGTCACCAACAATATGGCTAAGTACGAAGCTCTCATAGCAGGGTTGCGCCTAGCCAGAAAAATTGGTATAAAAAATTTAAAAGCCCACAGCGATTCCCAGCTGGTAGTTCGACAAACAGCAGGGGACTACGGGGCGAAGGACCAGACCTTGGCAAAATACCATGAACTGGTAGCAAAGCTTATCCGAGAGTTTGACACCATACAAATCGAAAATGTGCCTCGTCGAGATAATGCCGAGACAGATTGCTTGGCAAAGTCGAAAACATGCACCGAGGTGCTAAACCACCCGAGCATTGCAGCGCTTAGCATAGTAACTTCGGGAAAAGGCTGGAAAGATCCGATAAAAAGATATCTCGCAACTAGTGCTCTCCCCGAAGACCCCAACGAAGCGGCGAAGGTATGGAGATGTTCTGGTCATTTCTTCCTAATTGGGGAAGAATTATATCGGCAGGGATATGCAAATCCACTGCAGAGGTGTGTTGGTGAAGAGGATACTGAAATGATCCTCGAAGAAGTTCATGAAGGCGCTTGTGGTTCGCACATTGGAACCGACGCTCTAGCAGCAGTAATACTTCGCCAAGGATATTTTTGGCCTACCCTAAGAAAGGACGCTAGGTAGTTCGTCCAGAAGTGTGGTAATTGCCAAAGACACGCGAATATCCAAAGGACACCCTCGGAATTGGTAACTTCGGCTGACTATCCCTGGCCCTTCGCAGTTTGGGGCATAGACCTTATTGGGCCACTCCCGACAGCGCCTGGAGGCGTGAAGTTCTGCGTAGTCGCAGTAGACTACTTCTCTAAATGGGTCGAGGCAGAACCCTTGGTGACTATCTCAGCAAAAGATGTGCAGAAGTTCGTATGGAAGAACATTGTATGCAGATTTGGCATACCGAAGGTACTAGTAGCCGACAATGGGTCCCAGTTTATAGACAAAGGGTTCCAAGAATTTATCAACAACCTCGGAATAAAGATGCACTTCGCCCCAGTAGCTCACCCCCAAAGCAATGGGCAAGTAGAAGTATCTAATAGGACCATAAAAGATGGTCTGAAAAAGAGGCTGGGGGAAGCAAAAGGGAAATGGCCAAGAGAGCTCCCAAGTGTGTTATGGAGCTACCGAACAACACCCCGAAGAGCCACAGGGGAGACACCTTTTTCACTTGTTTTCGGTACGGAGGCTATCATCCCAATCGAGGTAGTGCAACCATCAGTGCAAGTCTAGGTGTTTGATGAAAAGGGAAATGACCTCGGCCTGAGAACCAAGCTTGACCTCGTCGGCGAACACAGAGAAATAGCCGAGCTGAGAAGAAAAGCTTTTCAGCAAAGAGTGGCCGTGGCTATAAACTTGCGAGCCAGGCCAAAGGGAATAAAGGAAGGGGACCTCGTTCTCCAAAAGGCTGAATTTGGACCCCGAAGGCCATCCCACGGGGTACTTCGCACAAATTGGGAAGGTCCTTACCTAGTACTTGCCAAAGTACGAAAATGAGTTTACAAGCTCGATGATGCCCAAGGCATAGAATTAAAAAATACATGGCATTCGGATGCCTTGAAAAAATTCTATCCTTAGGATTTTGGTGGGAAAATTGTATTGTATAAGTACAAAAGACTTTGCTAAATTTCTTGAACGTAAAGTGTACAAGTTAGAATTTCGCAAGGGTGACCACCGTGATAAGCGTAAAAATGATTTTCCGAAGTCTCTTGAGCGAACGTGTTCGGGACAATGGGAAATGAAAAATTTCTAAGTACAAAAGACATAGCCAAAATTTTTCAAAAGAAAGAAAGAATCTTTATTAAGATAGACCTGCTTACAAAGAAGGAAGCTTGCCAAAAAAGTACAAGGAAGGAGAAAAAGAAAGAAGGCAAAGGACGCTAAGGCAAGCTAAGGAATCTCGGCATCTCGGGAGCCACCAGTTCCTGCGGCCTCATCCACCGCCTTCGACGCCGGAAGAGGGAAGGGCAGTTTAAGGTGCTCAATTTTGGACCAAGACCACCGAGGACCCTCAGGGATGTTTAGGGCCTCCAAAAAGGAGAGGTCCAGATCTGAGAACCTTTGTAGAACTTGATGCCGAGCGAGGCAAAAGCTGTCTTGAAAACCGACCTTTGTCATCTCTTCGGCTTTCTCCTTCTTGACCCCTAAAGCGTCAAGTTCATTCTCCAGATCTGCGATCTCCTTCTTCAGTGCCTTCGTCTTCTTCTTCTTCGGCTCATTCTTCAAAGACTCGACCTCGGCCTGGAGCACGGCCTTTTCAGCAAACACCTTCGCCAGGAGAGCCTCAGACTCTGACTTCTCCTTTTGATGTGCTTCGTTTGCCGAAGTCAGCTCCGCCACCTTGCAGCCAAGGTCAGAAATCTTTTGGGAGGAGTACTTCAAAAGTTCCTCTTTTGCCTTTAAAAACTCCTCCCGAACGGCAGCAACCTCCTTCTCCGTAGCTTGAGCCATCTCCCTGTTCTTAGCGGCCAAGTCAGAGCACATGGCCTTAGATTTTTCCAAGCAGGTTTAAGACTGAGAATCGGAATGCTGCCTGCTTCGCCGCCCGAAGTCTGAGTAGGCCAGTGTACCCCAACAGCTGCAAAGAAGTAAGAACAAACTCAGTAAGACAAAAAAATGAGCCAAGAACTTAGAAGAAATGAAAAGGAAAAAACAAAGGCATGAAGTATACCTGGGCAGCGTGCTTAGAAACTCTGGCAGCAAGGGACTCATCGTCCGGGCACGCCTCGGAAATGGCCTTGAAGGAGGCCTCGGTGAGGATCCCCCTCGAAATTTGGTTGGCCATTAGCTGGGAGTCACCGGAGTACAAGTTCATGTCCTCCGTAAACGACCAGAAAGGCTCCCTCGGGATCTTCCCCTTCGGGATATGGGAATCCCGAAGGGCTCGTTTCCGGGCGTGCTCGACCATCCAACCCGAAGACGGTACCTCCTCTGCAGGGCAGAACAAGAAGCTTGTCAAAACAAGTAATTCTCAAAGTACAAAAAATAAAAGCACCCCAGCTCGTCTAAAAAAAAAAAAATGAACCTGGCGGCACCTCGGCGACATCATCGTCGGAGTCCCGGACTCCCTCGGCAGAGATCTCCTTGCCTTTGCTCTTGCGGCGCTCCTCGGCAGAAGGGACTTCCACCAAGGCATCCAGAAGAGCTGCCGAGGAAGTGGGACTCCGAGGAGGGACGTCAGCGGCGACTTCGGTCGGCGGGACAGCAGCTGCGTCAGGCTCTTCGCGCACCTCCTCGGGAATTTCCGGGGGAGGAAGAGGCGCGTCTTTCTTCGCCCGCTTTGCCGAGGATGGCCCGGCCCCAGACGATTTCCGCCTTCGGGAGACGGCCTTCTTTGTTTGCTCCCCCTTCTCGGCTTGACCGAGGAAGAGTGCCTTGTAGTAAGCAGCGGACTCGTCGCCCATCTCTGAAAAAGAAGGAAAATATCAGTGTGAGTCTAAGTGGTATCCATAACAAAAAATTTTTTGGATAACTTACTCTCACAAAAGGCCTCGTAAGTAACCTCCTTCCGAAGGAGTTTCACCAGCCAGGAGTCTTTCCCGGCGATGGCAGGAGCCGGCATCCCGAGGTCCGTCTTATGCTCCTTCACTACCCCTAGTTCCCGAAGGACCTCTTCGGTCATCAGTTTCCACATGATGGGGAAAGGGTAGAGGGAGCGTGAAGGGACCTCGGAATCCCAGTCGGAGACTGCTCGGATCCGTCTGGTCGAAGTCCGCGAATCTGGATGCCAACTCAGGAGTCAGCAGCATCCTCGGGTCTATGACGTCCATCTCCAATTTTCCCCGAGCCCACTTGGTCGGAACGTACGACCAGGCCTCCTCCATCTTCAGAAAGAAAAACTTTTGTTGCCACCCCCGCCAGCTGTCCTTAGTGGCGAAGGTGAACATATACTTTTTGCTCCCTGATCCCCGAGGTAGCATAAAGTAAAAGCCACCCTTCGGGACTGTGTAGAGCTTATAGTACTGCAAAAAAAGAATGAAATGGGGTTCTATTTTGAAAACGCCGCACATACAAAGGAAGGCGTTAAAGTAACAGTACGAGTTCGGGGGAAGTTGATTTACGGCAATGCCATGAAATTGGCAAAAGTCGCAAATCACCCTCGAGGGAGGGTACCGAAGTCCGGCCTTCAGTTGGGCGCGAAAAATGGTAACCTCATTTTGGCGGTTCATAAAACTGACCTCCTGAGGTCCAGGAAGTCTGGTGGTGGCGTAAGAAGGAAGAAAGAACTTTTTGGTCCATCTTTCCAATTTTTCTGAGGTCGTACAGCAAGTATGACCAAGAAGGGGAAGCCAACTTTCCGGGATAGGGGAAACCATTGGCGAAGACATTTTTTGAAGAAAAAATGACTTCGGGGAATGAAAAACCGACTTCGGGAAATCTTTAAAATCAAAAGACTCTGGAAATCAAAACCCACCGAATCTTTTGCCAAAATCTGGGTTTGAAGCCGCCGTCGCGAAAAGTGGCCGAAAAAACTCCGTCAACAGCACCAGAAAACAGGGGAAAATGCAAGAACGATTAGAAGGCAGGAGGGAAGCAAAAGCAGAAGCAAAAGGAGATTATGACGGAATAGCATATATATAGGCCGAGGGGGGTAGGCGAACCGGCGTCATAAGTACTCCGCGAAGGCGAACAGTCGCCATAACTGCTCATTGCGCATAAAAAGGCGCGCCTGCTGTATCCGATGCAGTCCCTGCCGATAACAAGCTGCCACGTGTCAGCCACCGCGCCAAAAGAAGGACACGCCTTCTGACACCCCTAAAACCCGGGCGCGCCGCTCCAGACTGACACGCCTGGTTACGAGACGCGACGTTGCGCGGACCTACAAAAGGAGAGAAGTAGGCTTCCTCGAAGACACCAAAAGACAGGCTATGGGCGAACAGCCTACGTCTTCGGACAAAAGGTCCATCTTTGGCACATGTATTACACCCAAGGTCCCGAAAGACGCTCTCCGAAAGCTGACAAGCCGAAGTTTCCACTTCGGCTTTCTGAAGGGGGGCTTGTGATAGCCAAAAGGCTATCGCCTCTCTCACTACATACTTCCTGCCAAAAGCGTGGCCGGGAAACCTGGCGTCATCCGAAGGAAGTGCTAACACTGACCTCGGAAGGGGCGAAGTCAAACGCTTTGAACTCAGAACTTCGGATAGAACGTCAGGAATTTCAAAGATGTTGCCGACTCCCCCATGGGACCAACGGATCGTCTTCGGGGTTAAAGAACCAACTGTTGCAAGCAGGAGAGACTCTCCCCGAAGGCGGAACCCCCGAACCAGGGAAATCCCCGAACTACGAGCATAATTCCCGAAGAAGGGCATCCGTACCAAAGGACGGCCTCGCCCAGAAGACCTCGGGAGTACGGCATGTGCATTTAAAGGAGCCTCTGACATGTTGCCCACAGGTGTTACACGCCGCCTCAAACGACGGTCTGACGCGCCGACGCCGTTCGAGTCTTGTCACAACCTGTTTCAGTCCAAGACTCAAGGGGCCTATAAACGGCTACTTGTCCCCTACGCCCGAAGGTACAGAAAGCATCCGACCGAACACGTGTCAAGATCTGAACGGGCTGGGCATTCCCATAAATACCAGGAAATAGGTCCTGGCAAAGGATCCGCCCCTCTCTCCCAGAGAAAACACAAGCAGGCAAGGCCTTTTAACCCCTTAGTGCTCCTCCTCTATCTCCCCTCAGGACACTGACTTGGGCGTCGGAGGCTCCTCTCCGAAAAAATACTCCGGGGACCTCCTAACCCTTTTTTTCTGAGCATTTCAGGCACGCTTCTCTGGGAAACCTTTGCTCAATACGTTCTTCCCTTCAGGAAGTCCCTCCCAAAGTCATAATGTCACCCAACGAAGATGCTGCTGGGCATCACGGTGGATGGAGGTTGTTGTACTCTCTATTGTAATCGTGCCAACTTGAATATCGAATTCTAAACTCATAACTTTTTGATTTTGGTTTAGTTTAGGTCCAATAATAGATCGGGTTGGGTTTAAGCTAACATATAAGGAATAAAGTAGATGTAATTTAGGTTGGGCTTCAACCTGAACTTAAAAAATTAACCTGATTGTCACCCCTAGAAACAAGGGCAAGGTAAAAATGAAAAGAAAAAAAGTAACAAAAAACTGAAAGAAATGGGAGCATGGTGTGTGGAACGTGTATCAAATGCTTAACCGCAGAATAACATAACCACATGCCCTAACAACTGGACAAAAGTGCCAAAATTGGCACAACTAGTATAGAACGTTTCCACATGCATGGTTGGTATGTCCAGGTGCACACGCAAGTCTTACCCAAACACTTCTATAATAATGGAGGAGAAACTCGTTTATCCAAAATTGAAAAGGTAATTTTGATAACAACTTATGATTGATTAATAAAAAATATTCTTTCTACGCAATCAATTATGAGGTTAGAACTTAGAGGAGTGCCAAAAAGATCTTTAAATATAACAAAATCACTGAATTGTTTAGGAGTCTTAAATTTTAAATGATAAAAAATAAATTTAAAAGAAAATGTAATTTTAAAAAATTGAAAAATGATAAGAACATTAGGCCCTTTTTTCCTTTAAAAATAATTCTTTGTTTAAGCTTGCTAATTTTTTGTATACAATCAATATTAATTGAAATCTAACACTTCATTTGATTAATAATCACCTGGATAATAGTTTTTCTGAATATTTAATTTTTTATATTTTTTTTCCATGTTCAGGCAAGGAAAAAAGAAAAACTAATAAAAATGCCTAAATATTTTAAAAATTTTCAAAACAATAATTTTCGAAACTATGTATTTTAACTAATATATAAATTAAATGAAGATTACAATAATCACTGATAACTCGATTTAAAAAGTTTCTGCAAAACACAAGCGAAATGGTAGTAATTAGTACTAATTATAATGCGGAAAATATGTGTATGGCGTGGATGTAAGGGGAGGATACGAATCCAAAGAGAGAGGGTAGAGGGAAAACCCCAGGGCGACAAGTGGAGGGCGTGGAAGGACAAATGTCTGCTCGGTTAACTATCGGCAGGCGATGGAGGGAGCGAATAGGCAGACGAGGCTGTCACTCAGTGCCCACTGCCCCTGCCCCTGCCCCTGCCCCTCCCCACGTCCTGCCCCTCTCCGTCCTTTACCCCTTTTCTCGCCCCCGCGACTCTACTCTCGGTCTCCCGCAAACCCCTCACGCCTCCCAGCCAATACCATCATTCTCATCTTGTCTTTCATTTTTCCCCTAAAAACATTACTTAACTATGATAAGATAATTTTTTTTTATACAAGGACATGAAAATAAGGATTGAAGTGAGAAATACTTTAAATCTTTGATCAGGTAATATTTATGGACTTAGGCCCAATTGATTGCTTGCTATATTCATAAAATAATTGTATCTTATTACAATTTAGAATTAAAAGATAAACACCTTAACCAATTAAACTAGACTAGGGAAGTGTGAGTTAACAATTTTGAAAAGTATAACGCCAAAATTATAGTAGCAAGAAGTAGATCTTCAAGACCACACTCCAACACTTTTTGTTATGAAGAAAATCTTTTAGGATTTGACTGAGTTTTAATTATGACCTACATTATTTTCACGGACTGTTATTAGACATTTGATTCCACATTTGAACCGTTACAATAATGGTATGCTTCCCTCACGTTTTCCGTCTAGCTTGTTGTTGCCACTTCCACTTCTTCGTTGGTAAGATTATATATGGCTACAATGATTGAATAAATTTTTAGTAAAAGTTACCTGTTTCTCTTGTCATATTTGTTTGCTTTATTAATTGTGTTAGATTATAACTTCATCATTCTATTATCTTTGAATTCAGGCAAAATAAATTTCGTTGAACTGTTGCACACGTAATTGTCCCTTAAATGTACTACTTAAATACTCTACCCTTAGTCTCTTATGCTTAATGATTAAGTATCCAAAATCACCCAAAATCCATATTTTAAAAGAAATAACCAACAAACAGACAAAATTATGATATTACTGATTAATCAAACAGTTATATCGCTGGAAGACATTCTATGACGATTCTGCACATGAGCCGCCACAGTCCATCAGTGATCATGTCGACTCTAATTTGCTTTCAGATCAGATGAACTTGACTGATTAAATTAGAAGCCACAGGGATAAAGAAAGCAAATCCGGGAGAATTAGAGGCCTTCTTAAATTGCGCCGTGTTTAAAATATTATGTTCGCTGCACCAGGCCCCACCATGCTCCCTACACTCCCTCCCGAGTCCCGACTGTTCTAACTGTGTGCTCTGCCTGGCTGCACTTGCAACACCACGGGGACCCAACTGGACCGCGCGTGTTCGTCACCGGTCCGCTATCGCGTCAGATACGATCACCGCTCTCTCTCTCACACACACCGTAGCCTTTTCTCTCTCCACAAATGGTACTACAAATTTCCCCATCGCTCCTCTCCCTCCCTCCTTCAGAGAGACTGTGCTTAAAGGACCTTGGTCGGTTTCCATTCCAATCGCAGGCTCTCTCTTTCTCTCTTTCTCTCTCTCTCTTGTTTTGCTGGGCCAGCCACAGCTAGAACCCCCAACAGAGCGAGGTTATTATGGTATCTTGAGCAAGCCGCAAGCTCCCATTTCTCTGGCCATCAAAATCCCACTAAATCTCACTTATTTTCGCTTGACCTCTTCTTAGAATCCTCACTCTTCATTTGGTTTTTTCTTTTGCTCTTTCGACTGCTTTTCCATGGCGAACGCTTCAGACGACGGCGTGTTTTGGCTCCCTCAGTTCCTCACGGACGGCGACTTGCTCGTCGACGACATGAACGAGATTACCAAACCCAGGGGTAATAAGTACGGCGTTGGGCTTGGAACTGAGGGCTCTAAGTTGTCTTTCCCGTTTCAGAGCTCCCGTGGGTTCGGGTCGCTCGACTTGTCTTCGGATCTTAGCTCCCCGGTCGAGTCCGAGAGCGACGAGGAAGATTTCCTTTCCGGGTTAACCCTCCAAATGGCTCGCGCTACTCTTGAAGACGAACTTCGTCGAGGAATAGGCCGTCCTTTGTGCTGCGGGAAGGCCAAGGCCTGCTTGCGGGGCTGGGGTTTGTCTGGTTCACCGCAGTCGACGTTTTGCCCGGCGGGACGAGGCTGCGGGTGCCGCCTCGGCGGCCCCAACTGTCACTCGCAAGTCACTTCGCCGCCTGGGACCTGGAATCTGCTGCACGCCGCCGCGGAGGAAGCGAGGATGCGTATAGCGGAAGAAGCTTGCAGATTCAGCCATAGCAGAGGTCTATTCCCAGCTCCGGCCAAACCCGACCCGAATCAGAATACTAATCTTGACGTCGGTGGTTTTTACCCTACCAAGAAGCTGCATGGCTCAGAAGTAAGTCCAGATATGGTTAATCGAATACTTCCAATCTTAATGGATTTCCTTATGTCAAGTATGTTTTTATTTGGGGCTTTTTTGTTTTGTTGCTCGTCTTACAGATGTTGGAGCAACAGAGCGCTTGGGGAGCTCAAAAGCAGCGAGAGGCTCTCCGGAGCAGAGGCCGAAAGGGCCATAGTGAGTTTGTGTCCAGGAGAAGTAATGGCGCCGGTAGACCTCTGAACTTGTCGCCTTCTGCATGGCCCCATATCCAGCAGGGACAGAACGGGTCGGGTATGCGAGCGGTTTTCCTGGGTAGCAATGCTGCTGGTAAGAAGGAATGTGCTGGTACGGGTGTGTTCTTGCCTCGGAGAATCGGAGCACCGGCTGAGACCCGGCAGAAATCAGGTACAATATTCATGTTTATGGGGGGGGAGGGGGGTAGTTTCACAATTTTTTCCCCAGTACTCTGTCTTCGCGGCCTCTGCATATACGAATCTTCAATGTCAAGGACATTGGTGTTATTTATGGTGGTTGTGGCTCTTGACTTAGACTTCAATATTCTTATATCTTTTCTGATCAGTGTGTTTCTTGAATTGATTCACCGAGATCTTTATGGTAATATTTGGGCTTGAAAAGATTAGTTTGGTTTTTGGTGCCAAATTAGTTCCTGGTTCTGTTTTCCTCTTAAATGATACAGGATTTCTTATGTTCTGATTTTTTCTTGCTATGTTTCATATGTAGCTTGTTCTACGGTTCTGCTGCCGGCCAGAGTGGTGCAGGCCTTGAACTTGAATCTGGATGAGAGTGGTGGTCAGCAACAGTTCCAACCTCGCTTAAATGGAAGCTTCACCTCAGTCGGAGGTGAGAAAACTCCTCGGTTCGATGGAAAGAAATTGGCCCATTTTGTATCTCGATTATCATTGTTTCATGCTTGTGGA
Source organism: Aquilaria sinensis (assembly GCA_005392925.1). Lineage (NCBI taxonomy): Eukaryota > Viridiplantae > Streptophyta > Magnoliopsida > Malvales > Thymelaeaceae > Aquilaria > Aquilaria sinensis. Next base: position 72,935 of record SMDT01000854.1, on the reverse strand, counting down.
CTGTGATTTGATCTGCAGATGCTACGGCGAGACTGAGAAGTGGAAATGTTCTGACGGATAGGCAAGCTCTCCGGCCTCAGCAAGCAATGAACCATGGAGTGCGACTGCCTCAGGACTGGACCTATTGACCCAAGGAGGCTGGAGACTACCTGATACAGTTGTTTTTTGTTTGGAGTGCTTTCTTTTGGAGATGGGGAGACAATTTTAGGGGTAGAATGGGGAGGAAAATGGAAGAAAATAGTAGTATAGGAAAAGAGTAGTATGGTATAGCTAGCTTAAGTAGTTTGAAAGGTATAGGCTAAAGGAGGAAGAAGAAGAAGAAGAAGAAGAAGAAGAATAGTGCTTTTTGGGGTAGGGACTTAGGTGAGATATAATAAATTTGGGGGAGCTGCAGGTCTTTTGCTTCCTTGGTTGGGGCTCAATGCAAAGAAAGGGGAAATGGGACTTTTGCTTAGTAGTATAGTATGGTAGGTACTTAAATTCTGCAATGTTGAGCTTGTGGGTTAATAAATTTTGAAAAAGTAGTTGAAAATGAGATGTTAATGAAATGGGGAAAGCTTTCAAAGGTGGCTCAGCTTTGGCTCTCAAATCTTCTGCAGGAAAATCGACTGACCTTTGGTCTCTCATGCACATGGGTGATGCATTGATATCACATTCACTCTCGTGCTGTGAGTCTTTGGGAGAATTTCTTCTTTACAACCTGTCAATTCATCACTTCCCCGTGAAGAGCAATAATAAGGATTTAAGGAATGTTATTGGTCTCGCACCAGTTTCCAAGCTCGTATTCAATGTGTTGCTACACTAGGTCCTGTCCTGTCCTGTCCTGTCCGGGTTTGAACCTTGAGGGGTGTATTTAACTTTTTCAAATACTAGGGGGCGAAATTGGTTTTTTTCCAAGCACCAAAAGGTCAAATATTAACATGTTCTCCAGATATTGTGTCGTTAGCAGCTTATGGTCTTACCTGGAGCGACGTGCGGCTTATAGTCAATTACCGACCTTAATCATACTTGTTTAAGTGAGATTACGAAGCCGGACATTTAATAAAGACATCCGCTTCTCGGAAGCTTTTACATTCCCCAAGGCTTACTGCGACTGAGACTCGGATTATTTGTCTACGGAACTGTTAAAAACTCCAAGATACTGCTTGTATAAGACAAGAGAAGGGACAACACTTTAAAAACAAATCTGTGAACTCTCAAATCTAAATTCTCAAGGAAGGAAGATTTTCTTCAGAAGAAATGAATAGCTTACAGTTTATTAGAATTCTTGGCTTATTAGAATTCTTGGCTTTGTTGGCTTAAATACAAGAAATTTAAGGATTTTAATTTTGCTTAGAATTTGATTTTAGTTTTCCTATTTTGATATGATTTGGGTTTGTGTATAGCCTATAAAATAGCTTTTTATGCTAGGGTTCAAGTATGAAAGACAAGCCAGCCAATGTGATGAAGAGATAAGATTTAAGAGTTCTAGAGAGTGCTGGAGAGGTCCGGAGGTCAAAGAGTGCTGGAGAGTGCTAAGAGGAGAAGCCTTTTGTGATTCTCATATTTTTTAATTGTGTAAAGGCAAGATATTGGGATTGTCAGTAGTGTATAGGAGATCCATAGGTCAACGTGAGCAATAAAGATATACATACAATGTAATCTCTATATTTTCTTTAAGTGATTTTCTCTCATCTGTTAATGTAGATTAGTTAAAAGCTGAGCCATGTTAAATTCGTTCGTGTTTGTTTGATTGTGTTTGTTATTCCATTGTCCGTGATGAATGATTTGGAATTTTTTCTCAACAAGTGGTATCAAAGCTTATGGTTTGATCCTGGCATGGTAGAGCTTATGGCACATTTTTGGCATGGTGAAGTGTTTGGATTGTTTGGTGGAGCCCTAGGGATGTTTGACAGTGGTTGCGCTGTAGTACCAATGGCTTGGTACTCATTTGAAGATTGAAGATTGAAGATTTTGTTCGTGTGTGTTAATGCTCATAGCGTTAATGTTTGTAATCGTTTCTATTCATTGTTGTGTTCGCGATGTTGATGTTCATGATGTTCGTGATCGTTTCCATTTGTTGTTGTGTTCATGTCTTGATGGTGATTGATGTTCGTAGTCATGGTCATTCGTTCGTGGTTATAGTCACATGTGCTCGTGTTTAAAAGGGTTTGAGCTAAGGTCGAGATTGTTGGGTTTGTTGGCTTAAATCCAAGAAGCTTAAGGATTTTTATTTTGTTTAAGATTTGGTTTTAGTTTTCCTATTTGTTTGGGATTTAGTTTTCCTATTTTGATATAGTTTGGGTTTGTAAGTAGCCTATAAAAAGACTTGTTATGTTACGGTTTGGATATGAAAGAAAAACCAATGTGATGAAGAAGCAAGATGTGAGAGTTTAAAGAGGGAAGAAAGATTCAGAGGCCGGAGAGGGCTAGGATGAGAAACCTTTTACGATTCTCATATCTTGTAATTGTGTGAAGGCAAGATATTAGGATTGTCAGTAGTGTATAGGGGATCCATAGGCTAGCGTGAGCACTAAGAGCATATCTCTGCTGTAATCTTTGTATTTTGTTTTAGTGGTTTCTCTCTTCCGTTAATGTAGCCTAGTTAAGAGCCGAACTACATTAAATTCGTTCATGCTTGTTTGATTGTGTTTGTATTTCGCTGTGCGTGATGGGTGATTAGAATTTTTTTTTTTCCTAACAAGAGTTACAGACAAATGATAGATCCGTTACTCTCTACGGGCTGTCAATCAGCAGGGATCCCACTTGATTAGTGAACTTTAGTGGTTGATCCTTGATTGATGAACTCTGATAAATTATAGATATTATGGTCCATCATCTGGTCATTCTTTCTTTTCATTGCCACCTGAGAGCAGAAATATGGAAAAGGGTTTAATTTACCAGGAAAATACTTGGCTCCCTTAGTTGAAAAGGCCACATTGCAAGACTAAATTGCATCAGAAGTTCCAAATCTTTAATTTTCTTTGCAATTTGGTCCTCAAGCTCTTTTTTGTTGTATATTAGTCCCAAACATTTATAATTCATTACATATTGATCCATAGCTTTAAAAAAATTGAATTGCCACAAAAATCTAATTTACAAAGAGAAAAAATTAATAATTTAAATGCTCCATTAATTGTTAAAAAAGTATTCTACTGATTAAATCCATGAGAAGACATTTACCAAATAGTTTAAATTCTAATTTTCACGTGATCATGTGACATCAATTTTTTTAAATAATAATTTAAATTGTTTGGTTACTGTCTTCCTATAAACTCAATGTGTGCCATAATTTGTATACAATTAATGGACAATTTAAATCAGATTTTTATACCAATTCAGTCTCGACTAAGGGTAGAAACTAATATATAATAAATTATAAAGGTTTGGGAACAATATGTAAGGAAATAGAGGTTGAGGACCAATTTGCAAAGGAAATTAAAGGGTTGAAACTTTTGCTTCAATTTACCCCCTGTAATGCTTACTATGTTTTGTTTTATACTTTCTGTTTCTAATAACTTTATTTTTTCCTTTTATTTTTATGTATTAAAAATTAGATAATAATATCTTATTATTTTCAAGTTATTTGAAATATATTTTATTTTAATATGTCTCAAATCTTTACAACATTCTTGTATTTAGTAAATTATCATATAATCATTCAAACTATCATTTCAATACATTTTCCCCATTTTCTTAATTTACATGTAAATAAGTGAAGGATAAAAAAAATTAAAATAACACATAAACCATGCTAAATGCAAATGTTTCAATGAGTTAGGTATAGGAGTATCATCTTAATAAAAATATTATATTTCTAAATTTTAAAATCTGTTTTAAAAAATCATATTTGGGTTTTTTTATTTTTCCAAAGTTTTACTTCTTAATTTCAAAAAAATAAAATATAAAAATTTACTAAATATGTTTTTTTCTTTTTTTTTTTTAAGAAAAATTAAAACTAAGAGCCAATTCATTTTAACTTAAGTCAACTTAATTCAAAATGGCATACTTTTAATGTTACATCTTTTTTGTCCAGAACCAATTTTATTTGAAAGAAAATATTACATAGATATAATAATCCATTCAAAATAAATTTTTTATAAAAGTATTAAATTTCTATAAATTGTTCCTTTTTAACACCTAAAAAGACAAATTCATAAAAATTTAATAGTATCATAAAAAATTTTCAATCAATGGATTATTACACCTAAATAATATTGGCTTTCAAATGAAATTGGTTTCAAGAAAAAAAATATAAAAATAAGAATAAATCATTTTGGATTAAGTTGATTTAAGTTAAAATGAATTGGCCCTAAATTCCTTTAAAAATAAGCTTCACCAAGCAACCTCTTAACCCTAGCGTTCAGTTGTTGTTAGGATGCTCTCCTCACAAAGGAAAATCATGTAAATGATCCTGTTTTGTTGATTTTTCTTGCTCTTGTTACTAGCATGCTAGAGAATCAAACTCTCATATTTTTTTCTTCATTGTTCTATATCTTTGTTTGTCTCTGAGCATACCCCTTTCAATTCCAATTCTACCAGCAGACCAATCATTCATCCAATAATTTGGGTTTTGCCTTTAAAATGATAGGCAACATGGTGTTCAATCCTTCTTTATATGTTTTTTAGCTGTCACTTTTTAGAGCATTTGGCTAGATTGAAATGAATTAGTGTTTGACAATAGCTTGCCTAATCTTACAAGCATTTTATATTGCCGTATTCATGACCTTCACCTCTTAAATCAAGTAGCGGCCAGTTAATTAAAGAATGCTCAATTGGATGGAACCTTACTAAAGACCTTAACCAAGGTATGTGGTTAAAAACAATACCACTTTTCTTCTATTGTAATCTTAGTGGACAAGGCATGAGATTTTTGAATGAAGCTCGAAAAATTTTGTCATTATTGATACATCAATATGAATATAGAAAAGATAGAAATTTTGACAATAAATAGATAAAAGGAGAAGTACTCATAATAATACTCGTCATAGTCTGATTGATGACCTTACTGATATAGTGCTAAAATAGCTTAGAACTATATAAACGTCAGGGCTCATATTAGGGTGCCAAATCGACACACTAATAAAATAGTTGACTTTTCCAATGGCCATTACCAATGGCTTCAATTTGGAAATTGCCAAATTACCATTGGCAACCGGTTCACCAATGGTCTGACATTAAATTGTTGATAATCTGCAACTGTAAACCATTGGTAAACCACTTGTTGGTAATTACTAATGGTTAGTGAGTGGACCACATGTTGCAATGGGGACCAGATGTTGCAATGGTCGAAAGCTTTCCAACATGTTGAACCATTGCCAAACCTAAAAATCAAAAATAAATAAATAAAAACATCAAAAAATAATATGAAATTGAAATGAAAAAAAATCTAAAATTCTGAAAAAAAGAGTATGCATTTTAACATGGTTAAATACAACAATTAACAATATATAACTTAAATGACCATATTTCTAAACCATACCTGAAAATTAAAAAAAAAAACAGAAACTAAAATTAAAAATAATAGCAAAAAGAAATTACCAGAGAAATGTAGGAAGAACCTAACAACACATCAATTTTTTGTGACAAAAGATATCATCTCAATCATCATTTTCCACAAAATCTCCCTCATGTTTGGATTTTAGTATGGGAAAATAAAAAAAAAATTAAAACCGCACCTCTTAGGTGAACAATAACTGAGGGAAGACAATGGACAAGATCAAACACTAAAAGACGAAGCAAAGAAAAAAAAAAGCTTATAACAAATATCCTACAACTTCGGCACCATATATAGTGAAATCAAGTGATTTCTAGCTTGGATAGGGTGGTCGACGAGCTCCAGTAGCAGTATGGTGAGGTTTGAGGTAGTAGAGAGAAGAGAATAATGTAAGAGAGGAGAAGCTCGAGCTTCTAAAGGAGAAAGGGGAAGATGGTATTTAAAAAATAGTTATCAATTATCAGACTATTGGTAACCATTTAAGTAAAAGGCACCAACAGTTTAACCGTTGGTAACCGGCTTGACTCCATTTGGTACAAACTAACTTCACTACTTATCAATGTAAAACCATTGATAAAATTTAATGTGTTATCAATATTTGTATAAATTGATAATTACAAACTGTTAGGCTGTTGGTAATTTGACAATTTAAAAATCAGTTTATTTTAGAAGAGAGACCGCCTGAATGTGTGAGGAGTTGGAATAGTTAGGAGAAATTAGACTGATGGTACTACTACAATTAATTAGTGAATTGGAAACTTGAAACGAGGGCAAGGTGAACTGTTTAGGTTGATGTGCCCTTAGTGGGGGCATGGCGATCGACCGGGAGCGGTGGTGATGAGACATGAGTGTGCGTCGCATGTTGTGGGGTTTTTCGACTTCTAATGAATTCTAATTCTTCATGTTCATGTTCATGTGCATGTGCTCCTCCAACCCCACTTGATCCGCCACTCCCACTTGTTCCTATCATTCCTTTCCCGGCCCACCCTTGATTCCTTTCATTTTCATTGTTTCCCACCATTTATCACACCATTTGGCCAACATACTTCGTGTTTCCGACCATAAGCTCACTCTCAACTGTGCCTAGCAGGCAATTAGGTACTTAATCGAACATTTTTCGAAAACCTGGTAACCATTCAGCCAAATCTTACTGAGTAGTTGGTTAGCTGGTATTTGTTTTCAACTCCGACAGGGCAGCAAGGGAACAAAATTTAGCGCGAGACTTCATGAACTAGCTTGCTTGTACAGATGGTGGATAAGTTTTTTACTAAATTCTGACCACAATAGTAGTATAGAATAGACACTGCTAAATTATTTTTGGGTCTTTCATTTGCTGGAAGAATTTCGGTTCGAAAGTTGTTGCTAATGGATTTTCATAGATTTGGTTGAAGTCCTCTTTCGGCTTCTGAAGCTTTGGAAATTACTCATTTTTAAATAATCGAGTTACCTGGCACAATATAGAAAGTGTAAGGAAAGAATTGGGAACTTAAATAAATTTTCGTGGCCAAATGGGCAATTTGGCCTCCGTTGCCGCAGTAGTGTAGCACTCGCAGACAGGATCTCGGGATATTTTGCTTACGCTTCCAATCATTCATTTGGTCATTGCTTGTGTTGAAAGAAATGAATCGCATGCACGATCCAGCAAAATAATTGATGGTGTTGATTATAAATGCATGCAATGCCTTTATCACTATTTTCAACTGTTATCTCTGCTCATCTGTTAAAAAAAAATTAAGTATTTTCAAACACATTCTTCTGCTTCAATTTTCTTTATTTTTTCTTCTAGAGCTCATGTTGACTGAATCCCGGTGTTTTACTCGTACTGAATCAGCTAGAAAATTATACTCCCTCCGCCCCAAAAGTTTTGCTTCATTTATTTTTGATAATTAATCTATAATTTTTTATTTTTAACATTCTAATATATAAATAAAAAATCTTTATATATGAATAATAATTCAATATATGTAGTTTCTAAATATATTTTTTTTTTGATTTTTTCTAACAAATAATAATATGAATAAAATTGAGTCAAAATACAATAAAAAGTCAAATGTATCAAAATTTATGGGACAGAGGGAGTATGAGAATGGGGTGTCTCGCTCTATTTCTCTTATTAGATTGCATTGATTAGTACCGAGCATCTTAACTGTCTCACGTCATATCGCACCAGTCCGAACTAAGAAAAATGCATTTTTTTTTTTACATTTTTAAGTAAAATATATAATTATTATATTCAATTAATTACTTGTATAACAATTTTTTTTTATATTTGAAAGAATTTTATATTTTTATTTCTTCTATACCTTAATCTTATATTTTATTTTATAAAATATATTATTTATGCATGCGTAACAAAATCTAAATTAATCTAGTGACCGATCAAGAAAAAAAAATTATAGTGAGGTAACTATATATTGTTAAAATATCGACATATAGCAGATTTTTTTTTTATAAAAAAAGTATGAAATGTTAAAGTAACTCTTAGATTTCTCTAAATAAAATTTCAATTTAACCTCAATCTTAATAAAAATAATAATAAGGAAGGTCGTGTTCGTGTATATTTATATTCCTTATATTATTTGATTTTTTCTTTAGTAAAAGAGGATATTTTAGGTAAGTAAATATTTCCAAGGTTAGTTTGTGTGTGTGTGTATGTGTATGTGTACTCTTGGTTCTCTTGCTATATCAATGAAATAGTTTTCATCTCCAAAACTTTTATTTTTTCTTCCCTCCTGCCTTACTGCTAATTTGAATTTCATCATGGTATCAGAGCCATAATGATCATCACCAAAATATTGTCTCATAGAATCAACAAGAAGGGTTTATACTCGTTCTGGAAGATGAGTCATGTGACTTGTAGAACTTGTTCTTGATGTGTGCCAACTATAGGGACTTTGTTTCTTATGCTTGAAGTTTGATTTTAACAATGAGTAACGATGGGAATATCTTTTTTATTAATGATCCAACACCCATATTTTACCTCAGTTTTTAATATAGTTCAGGTATGTCCTTTAGCCAATTTGTGCTTAATGAGGAAAATTATCATGCTTGGGAAAAGACATTTTAGAGAGTAGTAAGATCTAAAAACAAGTTATGCTTCATCAAAAGGCTGAGGAGACTGACAATATTGCCTACGATAAGTGAAATGCCATGGTTATCTCTTGGATTTTAACAGTGTTGATAAGGGTATACAAACAACTATAATATCCTTTGAGAACACGATAGAGCAGTGGATGTGGGAGGAACTAGAGCAGTGATATGTGTTAGGTTTTAAGAGCTAAATAAACATAGCGGAAACTAACTGAAACTCTCTAAGATCTAAGTGAAACAGAGTAAATCGGGTGTTTAAAATTTTATTCCTAGTCTATTGGAATCTTTCACCCAACTGTTGAGTCGAATAACAAACTTGAACAATTGACGTATTTAAGTTCTTTACGGTATCCACACGAGCCACTCAAATCACCACGCCACCACCATGTTTCGGCAAGTGTGTTCCTCTTGCTCCTATAGTACTAACTTGCATTCTTCGAGGAAAGGCAACAAAAGAGTATGGCTGAAACCTTTCAGAACCTTTCTAATTTCATCCTTCGGGAGGCTAGGGCTCGAAAATCTCTACTATATGATGTATATATAGTAAGGCTCAACTCCCATACCTAATGGGTTTCAAAACCCTAATCCAATCATGTTTAATTTCAGGCTTCATAATACCTCAACCTTTAGGCCTATTATTAATTCAAAATTATCATGAAATCAAAGCCAAACAATTTTGCCAATGCACTCAAATAATCCAATTGGTTCTAAGTATGTGACCTAATCTGCTTTTATTACATTGACAATTATCATAAATCACATTTATGATCATAAACAATGAGCGGTGTCTAGTAACATATCATTGCTACCTAAGTAACAAGATAGTCAGTAATTTTACTAAACCTCTATGATCATTATTCGCATATGTCATTGTTTCTTTGTCTAAGATATCAAGACTGAACACGAGATATGGAATGTGTCACTCTCGTACAGCCCAATTTAAGGTTTCTTGATTACCGAGTAGATTGACTAAAACTGATGACATTGATATCTCATATCAACTCATCTGAACATAGCCATGCATTTTCTTAGTCTCACTCAATCAAGGGGTCTAAAGATATCATTCCTGTTACATAGAAGGGACAAATCCTATCTTGATCATACAAAACACTCCGTATGATATATGACATACCTAATGACCATATTCATGTTCACTCAGTTACGAGCAACAAAGAGAAGTATCAAAGTATGCGACTCACATGTAAGAAACCTTGATGCCCCTAGGTTAAAGAGCTGCATATACTATGATCACTACGATAATCACTTATAACACTCATATAATGATCCATGTAGTGCTCTTATGGTGGGTCGGTCTAGTACACAAGTTCTCCAACTTATACCCATATGCAAACTATATATCTTATATTAGTCTTAACACATGCTAGTCTTTACGTATTATTATAACCCACTGCACAATAATACTTAGATCATTGATGTTTAATAATATTATTATTCTAGGGTTATAATTATGTTTGATTATGTCACACAAAAATAAAACAACAAACACAATTACTAGATTAATGCCTCAATAAAATATCATGATTCAATGTGCAAAATACAATTACTCATGATTGACTTTTGGGTACAACACTAACAATACGATTAAAGGCACGACCTTTGCATCTACCAGTTAAAAGGAGAACTTAACAACTTGAAGCAATGGTCCTTGAGTGTGGCCGAGTAGTACTCTAAGTTGAAGGAAATCTGGGGTCAAGTAGATTAATAAAGCAAAATAGATGTAAGCACATTTAGATTGACATGCTTAAACTTGATCAACATGGTAGAAAAAATGGAGAATGAGAAGGTGTACAAGCTCTTGTTAGGGCCTGGTGATCGATATAGAACTGCGAGATTAAATATTATATTTATGGACTTGTTGCCATCACTTATACACCATTATGACATGATATCAAGGGAAAAGTCACAGCAAAGGGCAGGTTAACGAGAGGAACCTAGAGTACAAGCAACCGTCTTTGCAAGCAAAGGAAATGACCTAGGCATGATAAATTTCATTGCCTTGAGATTATTGAGTATCTTGGATGCTAGAAAAACTCAGGTGGAGGTAGAGGTGGTCGTGCCTAAGGTCATTGATGCCTATCAGCATCATCTCCACTGTGTGTCGTGGTGAATGTGGCAAGGACTTCCGGAGGCGCAGGCGAGTTCCGAAAGAAGGTGCTTTGTGTGGATCACCTGTGATGGCCAGCAGCATCTTCCTATGGCAGGCACGGTGAGGTCGAGAAGGACTTCAGGTATGGGAGAGAGCCCGAAACGGGGATTCCTCAGGAGGACCTACCTGAAACACTCAGAAAACAGGGGTTAGGAGGTCCCCGGAGTCTTTTTTCGGGGAGGAGCCTCCGACGCCCAAGTCAGTGCTTTGAAAGGTGGAGAGGGAGTAGTAAGCACAAGAGACTCTTGCATGACGTGTTTTCCTAGGGGCTGCTAGGAGAGGGTTCAGGGCCGATAGAGGAGAGGGATCCCCCCTAGACCGCCAAATGATGGTCATTCCCCTGATATATGTAAGAGGGAGTGAGCCCTTCGGATTGTGACACGCATATGGACGGATGTCAACCGTTCTTCTGGGCGTAAGGACCCTTAGCCGCCTGCAGGCTCCTCGGGCCACGAGCCGTGACAAGCGTAGCCCTACATGACAGGACGTGGGCCATGACGGCGTGTCAGAGTGCATATGAGGGCGGCGTGTAGGGTGTGCGGGCGGAATGTCAGAGACTCCTTGATGGCTCCTGCCGTACCTCCGAGGTCCCCTTTGTTGATGTCTCCCTTCGGAGTAAGGGGCATTTTCCCGAAGTCAAACTGGTACTTCGGGGTATTCCATGGCTCTGAAGTTAGTCCTTCGAGGGACTTTCTCCTGCAGAAGGTAGCTGGTTCTTATCCCCCGAAGCTAGTTCGGTCGCCTTCCCGAGGGAGGCAACACACTAGTTTTCCCAGGTTGGTATTCAACGGGCCGCCGAGATCGTGTACCTTTGGTGTCTGACTCCCTTTTTTCCGGGGTTCTTAAATATTCGGGGCAATAGCACTTTGGCTATCAGTCATGGTGATGGTCACCATGGGGATAGAGGAGTAACCGTGAATGTTGTTCAAGGTTGAGAGAATGTTGCATCCAATAAAGTGGGAACATTAAGCAACATGGTACAAATATCATCCTTGACATAGGCCTAATTTAAATGTCTGATGTCACAGCTAGTTATGAGTGACTTAAGGAATACAATTCATGACACACTTTCTAGAAATAAATTCTCTTCCATCCATTTATCATACTAGTTGTGGATGGCGGTGTGTCTCACCATGTCTTGAGTAACCACAAGTTTTTTTAGAATATACAAGATGTCGGGAAGGATAAAATAGTCATTGTTCCTGACTGTAGCTTGCTGAAGGTGAACAAAATGGGAGATGTTGTTAACAAGCACATAAGATTGAAAGATGTGCTTTATGTACTTGGTTTTAGGTGAACTTTAATTCCACGAAAAGGTTGAGTGAAGATGGAAAGTGTGCTATTACTCACTATTTGAATGTTTGTGTGATACAAAACCTAATTCAGCAGATGCTGATTAGATTTGTGATTATAAAAATGGCATTAACTACTTGTGAAACATGTATAATGTTGAGATATTTACCATAAATGACACATAATAGTTCTTGCATAAGCATTTGGGAAACCTCTCAAATAGGAGATTGTCATATTTATCAGAAGTGTGTAATTTTACTACTGGCAGAGGCAACATTGAGAGTTGTGATATTTGTCATCAAGCAAAACAATCTTGATTGGTTTTTTCCTTTAAATGACAACAAAGCTAGTCATGTGTTTGGTTTCGTTTATTGTGATTTATGGGGTTGATGTCATACACCATCAATTTTAAAAGCTCATTATTTTTCTAACCGTTACGAATGATTTTACTTGGAATGCATGAAATAGCTTTTATAAGACAAATTGGAAACTCAAAAGATTTTAATATATTTTTATGTCATGCTATGAAGACAATTCTATGATGATATGAAAACGGTCCATATTGATAATGGAATAGAATTTTTAGAAATACATAAAAGAGTTTTTCCTAAGTCAAGGAATAATCCATCAGACATCTTATATTAGAACCTCACAGCAGAATTGAACAGTTAAAAGAAACCATCAACACATTTTGAATGCAATAAGAACATTACGTTTCCAAGATGGCCCACTCCTGAAGTTTTCAAGAGAGTGCGCCATGGCGGTAACCTATCATTAATTATACACTAAGATGTGCTTTGGGAGGTTTAATATGATTTGAAATTCTGCTTGAAAAGGCATTAATGTATTCAGATATAAAGGTGTTTGGCTATCTCAGTTATGTGAAAAGACAAATTATAGGAAAAGATAAATTTGAAGAAAAAGTTGAAAGGTGAGCGTTCATCAGATATCTATATGGAAAAAATGGATGAATGATGTACAAGTTGGAGAAGCATGACACTTTCATGTCACGAGATGTATAACTTTACAAAAATATTTTCTTTTTTTATGGAAACTGAAGCCTATGGGCAAGAGAAAATTTTGAATGAGGAGAGCACGTTACCATAATAGATGGGGATATTATGTTTCCAAACCATGAAAACATATGTCAAATACATGGTGTTGTGAGAACAATGACCATTATAGAAGATATAAATTTTTGAGAAAAATCAACCTACAGAGATCAGTGTGATTTGAGGACACATGAGCAGACGAAGGGAACACATATAGAGAGTATTTTATGTGAAGAAGAGACCACACATAACAATTGAATGGAGATGCGAGCATAGTATAAAGAAAATGGCCCAGATATCTAAATGACTATATATATAATGTCGTGCTAGAACCATCAAGGAGTAACTTAGTTTAAAAGGTGCCTACAGGTAAGGCCCATCATTTAACACATTACATTTTTTATAGTAAGCTTAGTACAACTCACAATACTTTCCTAGCAGCCATCAATTCAAACAATGAGCCAACTAGTTATGTAGAGGCTTTCATGGTTAGATGCTAGATTGAAGTGATGGATGAAAAGATCAAAAATTTGGAGGATAATAAGACATAGAAAATTGTGAGCTTACTTCTTGGCAGGACGTTTGTTGGATGCAAGTTAGTTTATCGAATAAAATACAAAGTGATGGAAATATTGAACATTTCAGGGTAAGATTAGTAGTGTAAGGCTTGACCTAAGTTTAGAGGGTAGATTACAAAGAGACGCTTGCTCTTGTGACAAAACATTTGTCTGTACAAGTTTTCTTGGCGATTGCGGTAGCCGGAGGTTAGAGACTGCACCATATGCATTTGAATAATGTATTCTTGCATGGTGATCTTGATGAGGAGATTTACATAAATCTTTCACCGGGGTTTAAACTCGAAAAATTCAAATACAATATATAAATTATAAAAATCTTTGTAAGGTTTGAAGTAGGCTTCTAGGGATGGGTTTACAAAATTAGCAGTGCTGTTGTGAGAATTTTGTTTCAGGCAACTAGAAGCAGAGAACACTTTTTGCACATACAAAAAGGGAGAAGTTTTTCTTGGCCTCATGGTATATGTTGATGACATGATTTTAACTGGCAACAATTGAGCAGAGTTCGAGGTATATCTATATGGAAGATTCAAAATTAAAGATTTAGGAAATTTGAATTATTTCCTTAGGATAGAAGTGGTGTGAGCACCTATTGACTTGTTTCTTAACGAACAAAAGTGATGGCCGAAGTGCCATGGTCTTGGCCACTAACTTCAGAAGAGGGGCCAAACGCCTGACATATCCGACCTCGGAAGACCCATCGCACCAACCTCGGAAAGTTACTGTATCGCCTCCCCATCAGAGGACGAATGAACCAACTTCGGAAGAGTGAGAACACCCCGAAGAAACGGTGTCACCCCGGGGAGAGGTCCTTGCTCGTCCACCTAAAAGGTAACGTCGGCCGGAGGGACCTCGGAGGGATGATGGGTGATACGAAGGAGTCTCTGATATATTTGCCCGTACGTCCTAGACGTTGACCTCAAGCATTCTGACAGGCCACTGTAGTCCGTGCTCTGGCACACTGAGACACGATTCTCGACAAACCATTGCCCGAGAAAGCCTGCACGGCTGACCACTTTCCTGTTTAAGAGGTACGGATTCTATCCGTCCATACACGTGTCACGATCAGGAGGGTTCATTTTCTCCTATTTACAGCAGGAAAAACTCTGGGCAAGGGGGGGTTGGACAGGAGCTTTGGGGAATACTCCAGAGTCCCAGTTTTCTCCTCTCTTCTCCTCTAGGCATGCCAGAAAAATGCCTCTAGCGTGATGCTTCTCTTTATGTGCATGCCAGAAAAATACCCCCAGCCAGTCTATTTTACACCTATTCTTTGCTATTTAGGGGCACTAACTTGGGCGTCGGAGGCTCCTTTCCGGAAAATCGCTCCGGGGACCTCCTAACCCCTGTTTTCTGTATATTTCAGGCTGAACCGCTTGAAGATGTCAGCTTTTTCAGGCTCCTTCCTGCACCGGAAATCCTTCATGGCCCCCGCTCTCCATCGTAGAATGGCCGCCTATGACATCCCTCAGGAGGTCCCTGTCATTCCCGTCGTGGAGCCACGGCGGAATCGTAAACGATGGCTAACCCAACGCCATCATTTGGCGCCGTCTGTGGGAAATTGTTTGGGCAGCCGTGGTCAGAAACTCGGCGTTCTAAGGACAAAAGGCTCCCTGAGGCCCCCGTCCGCGCCGAAGACTCGCCCGGCGGTCGAACAATTAAGGAACAGGGATTTCCCATCCCGGGGATGATCATCCTTCGGATATCACCGTGGCTTTCCTGCGTAATTTCCCACGCGTCGCCGTGGTCGAAATACTGCAGTAGATGGGCCGAAGATGTTCGTGTGCAAATGTCGAGCCAAACTCTTCTTTCTTGATCCTTTCGACGAGGGGAGTAGGGGTGACCCAAGAGCTCCGGGGGAAACAAAGAGCAGTGGGGAGAATACCCAAAGGACGTGCTTCCCCTCGAAATATGATGGACGGGAAAGCTAGGATCGGTGCCGTCCAGACCCCCCCCCCCGTCGAAAGAGTTCGTGCCAAAGAAAGGTTACTGTCCCTCAGACAGTAACACCAAACCTACTCCCCCGAAAAGACGTCTACACGTTGATATTAAATAGGGAAAAAGACTATGATCCTACTCCAACGGACACACTACCAGCGTCCAAAAAGGAGTCACCCCTGCGCGACGTCAGAGGGAAAAGAGTAAACGGGCAAGTGCGCTGAACTCCAAAGATACTGCATCAGGCACAAGTCCAGAGGGGACATTATAACCCCAGGCGATAGCGGACCATTGCCGAAAGTCCAGAAACAGAAAAAGGGGAAATCCGACGAAGACCGAACATAGGCGAAAGACAAAAACTCCCGACCGAAAGGGTTCTAGGCGCAAAAACACTACGACACTGGAACAATGCTTCGGAGGCCCGAGGATGGGGAAAACGCCTGACTTAGCATATTCGGTTAACAAAGTCGTGAATCACCCAAGACCGGCATTATTGGGAACAAAAACCTGGGATAAGGGAAGGAAAATGCCCCGCAAAGAGCCATCTTCCAAAGATTCTGATGAAATGGCAAAAAGTACAGAAAATGTTCCGGATAAACTTCCTTGATTGAGGAAGAACAACGTTGGAAGGAAAGCTCAGGCCCATTATAGAGAGGCATCGGCAGGAAGAGGTGCAGAGCAGCGCGCAAAAAGAGGTGCGAATAGACGCGCCCAAGAAGGGCGAGAATGGCCAAAAAACGCACCAGCACCCGAAAGACGGCCTTCGGAATAAAATGCCCAAAATACTCCCATCGGAGTAGGGAATTCCGAGAGACTGCCCTCAGCCCTCGGCAGATACGGTCCACTACCAACAAAGCCTGAAGCAAAATGCTACGAGAAAACAGTAAAACACCTCGTTTGGCGAAGCCCCTACTGATCAAGCAGGCAAAAAGCATACAAAAGCCTAAAGGAACATGATGCGCGGAGATGGCACATTATTGCCAGCAGCATAAAGGGCTTCAGCCTTTAGGCGAAGGAGGCCAAAAATTTAGCCATTACCTCCGAAGTTAAAAGATGCTTTGGTCCACCAGCTTAGTTTTGAAGTAACAAGCAAGTGGAAGTCCCCGAATAGAATTACACACCGGGGACTACACCGGGGACTAAAATTCCTGAAAAACCTTCCGAAAAACTACAGGGAGAAAAAACCTTACTCGCCTGCAAAGGCCAGTGCCCACTTGGAGCAATAAAGCTACCAAGTAGTATTCGGAGGAAGCGAGCTCGGGAGGAATGCTCGAAAAATCGAGGACTCCCAGGAATTCTCCGAAAACAGAACCCCGAGGACTATCTCAGGGGAGAACTTCGGCCACCGAAAATTCGAGAGGAAGGAAGAACGAGCTCGGGAGGAATGCTCGGCAAAAATCGGGAAACCGAACTCGAGCCACTCCCAGAAGCATGAACAAACTCTGGAGAAGTGTTTCCTCCGCAAAAGGTGGCCGTAGGCGCAAAAGTGCGCTGAATGCCAAAAGGAGATCCCATTCTCCGAAGGGCCAAAACAGAACCCCGAGGACTATCTCAGGGGAGAACTTCGGCCACCGAAAGGACCTCTCCTAATTCAAGGCAAGGTCCGAAAGAGAGCATCATCAGCTTGGCAGCATCAAAGGGAGAAAATTGAGAAATACCTCAAAAGAATTTTTAGGTAAACAGTATTTTTAGCTAAACAGTACTTAGAAAAATTTCTCTTTTCTCCTGCACAGGTTACCCGCCGAACAAGGATGAAGCACGCACGCTCAAAGGCTCGGAATCCATCAAAGGCAATCTAGTGTTCGCCTGAAAAGTCTTTGATAACCGAGAAAACGAAGTCAGCCGGCAGAAAGGCCAGGGAATGGTTCTCCGAAGACCCCTAGTCGTCACTAGAGAGACCATTATCCCTACAAAAGTAGTTTGGCCGACAGGTGTCCGGTAAAAGAAGAAATCACCTCGGAGTGAGAATTAAGCTCGCCCTAGTTAATGAACACTGAGAAACGGCCAAACTCAAAAGAAAGGTTTTTTCAGCGAAAATCGGCGATAAGTGTGAACCTGCATGGAAGGACAAGAGGAATACGGAAGGAAGATCTCGCTCTCCGAAAGGCCGAATCCCGAAAAACCATCACATGGGGTGCTTCGGCCAAACAGGAAAGAGCCTTGCTCGGCGAGGTCCGAAAGAGAGTATACGACCTCGGCAACACTGAAGGGAGAAAAACTGAGGAACAAGGCACCTGGGCACCTTCAAGAAATTCTATACTTAGAATTTTCAGACAAGAAATAGTGCAAGCCAGGAATTCGTCTGAATGCTAAAAAGTTTTCTCCTGTCTGAGAAGAATCGCCGAACAAGGACAAAGCATGCACTCCCAGAAATCTCCTTTTCCTCCCGAGGTTGGCAGGGTCATCAGAGTGTACCGAATACGGCCGAACAAGGGTAGGCTAAAAATTTGTCCAAGGGAACTTCACCAACTACGCGAGATCGCCCGAAAAAATAGCTGGAAAAACAAGCAAAAGAAGTATGCTTCCGAAGCCGAAAGAGTTCGGGACAACGAGGAAACAAAAGAAGCGCGTTTCTGAAGTCCTCTAACCGAAAGTGCTCGGGACAACTGGGAAACCGAAAGATTGATCAAAAGACTTAGCCAAAATTATGAAGAAAAAAAATTCATTGATATAAGGAGAAGATTACAAGAAGTACAAGAGAAACACGAAAAGAAAAACCCTAGGGTGCTTAAGGATCCCCGGCAGCGCGAGAAGTTCCAACTCCCGTGTCTCTAGCCGTCGCCTTCGGCGCAGGTAGAGGAACAGGTGGCAGGTTGAGGTGATCAGCTTTCGACCAAGTCCACCGAGGACCCTTGGGAATATCCAGGGCCGAAAGAAAGGAGGTATCGAGGTCCGGATAGCGTTGCAAAAATTGATGGCGAGCTAAACAAAAGCCGTCCTGAAAGGACACCTTCGACATCTGGACGGCTTTATCCCTCCCTACATCTAGCAAGTCCGCCTCATTGTCAAGACCAGCAACCTCCTTCTCGAGACCCAGGATCTCCTCCTTCAGACCGGCAATCCTCCGCACCAATCCCTTCGCGTTTCTCCTTTTCGCTGCACTCCTCCTCAGAAAATAAACCCTGGCTTGAAGAGCCGCCTTTTCGGCAAGAGTCTTCTTCAGAAGGGCAGCTTCTTCTTCCTTCTCCTTCTAAATAACTTCATTGGCCGAAGTCAAGCGCACAACCTCCTCGCCTAGGTCACTTATTTTGCGGGAAAAGTCCTTCAAAAGGTCCGATTGGCCTATGAGGAACTCATCCCGGAGCAGAGCAACCTTCTCCCTGGCTATGCGCCTTAACTCGACATTGGCTATGTCCAAATTAATACAGAAGAGCCTAGCCTGCTCCAGTTCACTTTCAGCCCGAGCTCGGGCAGAAGACTGCTCTGCCGCCCAAAATCGGAGGTGTTCACTGTACCCCAAAAGCTGCGAAAAGAGAAGGAGAATATCCTCAGGGAAAGCAGCATAAGGAAAGGCAAAACACTTGGGCAAAAAAGAGAGAAGGTTACCTGAGCGGCGCGTTCAGAAATTCTAGTGGCGAGGATATCCCCAGAAGCACACTCCTCGGCAACTGCCCTAGAAGAGGCTTCTGTAAGAACACCCCTCGCCATCTGGGGAGCCATCTCTTGGCAATCTCCGGAAAACAAGTTCATGTCTTCCGTGAAAGACCAAAACGGCTCCCTCGGAATTTTGTCTTTCGGGAGAAGGGAGTCCCGAAGAGCCCGTCTTCGGGCATGATCAGCCATCCATGCGGGGGTCGCCCGGTCCTCTGCAAAATGGAGGGGCGCGAGTCAGGAAGGGCTCCCCGAAAACATAAGTTATGAGCAAGAACGTATTCGGAGCAAACCTGGTGCAACCCCGGTAGTATCCTCGGTAGTGTCCGCCGCAAAGGCCGGAATATACTTGCCTTTGTCCTTGCGACGTCTGTCCAACTTTTGAATAGTTGGACTCTCGGGCAAAGAGCCTGAAAGCCCCACGGGCGATATGGGACCCGACGGAGTGAAAAGGGCGACTACTCCGGCGGGCACCTCGGCCGCCGCAATATCGGCCTCAGAAGATGTCGCAGCTACTTCGGAGGGGGTGACAACCCTGGTGGATAACGGAGTAACATCAACCATGGCCAAGGTTGCAGTAGCGTCGGTGGAAGTGGCCATCGCATCGGTTGAGATATCAACCTTGGTGGACGTAGCAATAACTTCATCGACCTCCACCACATCTTCCGAATGTGAAGTAAGGGCTCTCTTCTTTGACTTCTTGGCTGAAGACGGTCCGCTCCCAGTAGACTTGCGCCTTTTGGAACCACTTTTCTTTGCTTGTTCTCCCTTCTCTACTTGACCAAGGAAGAGATTCTTGTAGTAGGCGGCAGAATCGTCAGCCATCTCTGAAAAAAAGGGGGAAAAGCATCAATACGAGTCCAAAGGCGTTTAGCCAAAAAAGGAGTTTCCGGGAAATAAGGAAAACGTCAGCAAAAATTGAAAAAAAAAATACGACTTCAGGAAAATTGAGAAACTAGCAAAAGTTGAACGACTCCCAAGAAAGGCACTCACGAAAAACCTTGCCAAAATCAGGATTCCTGGATGCCGTCGTAAATAGTGGCCGGAAATCGCTCCGCCGTGCAGACCGTCGCTCAGAGAAATGAAAAAGGCGAGAGAAAGCGAGAGAAAGGGGGAGAGCACAGAAAAGAGCAAAAGGAAAGAATGACAAAGGGGAAGCTTATATAGAGCAAAGAAAGGGCAATTGAAAAGGCGTTATAACTGCTGCATGGGAGCGAAACGTCACCATAATTACCCTTCCCGCGCAAAAAGACGTGCCATACCAATTTACGCTTGCCACGTGTCGGTCATCGCGAGAAACTAAGGCATGTTTTCTGACATCCTAAAGATTTGGGTCTAGCCCCAGATTAACGCGCCTAGTTTCAAGGCATGACAGTCCATTGACTTTAGACAGAAAAGATAAGATTAGACATATCAGACATCTCGGCAACGCCGAAAGGCAGGTATGCGACATTCGCCCGAGCAAACTACACCCTTAAAATGGCGAAGTACCTTTCTTGCAAATGATATAAGCTGGATCCTCTGAAAGTGCTCCCAAAAGGGCTACAAGCCGAAGTCATACTTCGGCTTTCCGAAGGAGGGCATGTGATGGCCGAAGTGCCATGGTCTTGGCCACTAACTTCGGAGGAGGGGCCAAACGCCTGACATATCCGACCTCGGAAGACCCATCGCACCAACCTCGGAAAGTTACTATATCGCCTCCCCATCAGAGGACGAATGAACCAACTTCAGAAGAGTGAGAACACCCCGAAGAAACGGTGTCACCCCGGGGAGAGGTCCTTGCTCGTCCACCTAAAAGGTAACGTCGGCCGAGGGACCTCGGAGGGGTGATGGGTGATACGAAGGAGTCTCTGACATATTTGCCCGTACGTCCTAGACGTTGACCTCAAGCATTCTGACAGGCCACTGTAGTCCGTGCTCTGGCACACTGAGACACGATTCTCGACAAACCATTGCCCGAGAAAGCCTGCACACGGCTGACCACTTTCCTGTTTAAGAGGTACGGATCCTATCCGTCCATACACGTGTCACGATCAGGAGGGTTCATTTTCTCCTATTTACAGCAGGAAAAACTCTGGGCAAGGGAGAGAAGGGGGGCTGGACAGGAGCTTTGGGGAATACTCCAGAGTCCCAGTTTTCTCCTCTTTTCTCCTCTAGGCATGCCAGAAAAACGCCTCTGGCGTGATGCTTCTCCTTATGTGCATGCCAGAAAAATACCCCCAGCCAGTCTATTTCACGCCTATTCTTTGCTATTTAGGGGCACTGACTTGGGCGTCGGAGGCTCCTCCCCGGAAAATCGCTCCGGGGACCTCCTAACCCCTGTTTTCTATATATTTCAGGCCGAACCGCTTGAAGATGTCAGCTTTTTCAGGCTCCTTCCTGCACCGGAAATCCTTCACGGCCCCCGCTCCCCATCGTAGGACGACCACCTATGACATCCCTCAGGAGGTCCCTGTCATCCCCGTCGTGGAGCCACGGCGGGATCGTGAACGATGGCTAACCCTACGCCATCAAAAAGTTTGTATTGTATATCCTAAAAGAAACCAGGCTTACTAGATATGAGCCAATGGACATTCCAATTTAGTAGAATCATTGACTGGAACATAGAAGTGTAGATTATTACTCTCATTTGAATCAATATTGTAGATTGGTCAGGCGACTGCTATATTAACAGTCATGTGGTCAGACATTACTTATGATGTGCATGTATAATGACAATTCATTCAACAACCTCATTCCAAACATTGAGGCAACTTTTTTTCTTGCACATATTATTAGAACATGAGTACGACATGGAGCTTTGGACATAATACGATGAGGATTAGGGAAGTTTCCCATTAACTAGGAGATCAGTGAAAAATTTATATGCTCAGTTGGAAACTTTACTTATAGTTTAGAAAACTAAAAAGTAGTTGATGATGTCTCGATCCTTAGTAGAAATAGAGTATATGACAATGGCAATGGCAACGAGTAAGATAGTTTGGTTGCAGAGGTTGCTAATTGAGTTACATATAACATAGAAGACAACTACCACTCTTTTTTGTAATGATCATGTGGCATTACACATAGTCAACAATCCAATCTTCCATGAGAGAACTAAGCAATTTAAAGTGAACCTTTGAACACATTTGCAGTCGACCTATTCACTAAAAGGCTCAGTAAGCAACAATTTCAGTTTCTTCTTTACTAGTTAACTATGACCCTCATGCTCCAACTTTAGGGGAGTTTTAAGGAAAGCTAGATTCGTGCATATGTATATTCCATATGTTGTTTCATTGGTCTTTAGTCATATAGGGTATTTTAGGGAAGTAATTAATTCTATGGTAAGTTTGTGTTTGTATATGTATATTTTTTGTTCTCTTGCTGTAAAAATGAAATAGTTTTCATCTCTAAAACTTATTTTTTCTCCTTTTTGATTGCTAATTGGAGTTTTATAAAAAATTCATTTATTCTATGAAAACAATAATAAAACTTCTCATTTTTTCCCATTTCCTTTATTACTTTGGAAGACCAATAGGATCCTTTTACAAATTAAAATAGATTTTCCAAAATGGATTTTCATAAATTGTAGTGAATTTTTTTTTCAGTGAATACTTGACCTTTATAAAAGAAAGGGTAAAAGTCATTTGTCATTCATAAACTATCACCAATGTTTCCTAATCATCCCGCAAATATAAAATGTTACAACAATCAGCCTTAAATTACCTAATTGTTACACCTGTCATCCTACTGTTACATCAAATGTTAAAAATTGATGGAATTTGGGGAAAAAAGTGCATAGTTGGTCTTAATGTTTGAATGCTTTTTCCATTTAAGTCTTAAAGCTTTACAATTTTCATTTTCTAGTTTAATCCTAAAACTATGAAAATGTGTATACTGTTAGTCTTAAAATTTTGTAGTGAATTTTGTAGTAATAACATTTTGTGGTGAATTAAAAACACTGAATGTCTATAGCAGCAAGACATAACAGGTGGATGAAAGGAATAAGTGGGTCTCCTTGTCTCTCTTTGGCCACTGGCATGAAAATCTTAAAGTATTACAATTGTTTTTATCTCTAGAAAATTGGACCTTTTGGGGAGCTATCCATTGCTTAACCTTTTTTTTCTATAAAAAAAATAACAAAAAAATAGAAAAAAAACTGTCATCCCCTAAATGATGCTTTGTTTTTTTCTCTTGTGGGTTTAAGGCTGAAACAGATAAATGTGTAGAGGTTAATAAGGCAGACACTTAGGGATTATGTTTCAAGTTTCAACTGGGAAGAATATTACTTATTTTAGTATTGGTTAAAGAAATTTAATTGATAAATGTATAAAAGCATGGTAAAGATGAGCGCACAAAGTGTAGGTGTAAAAATCTAGAAAAGCACAATTCAAGTTTAGAAGGACGGATGGAGATGGCGAAAGAAGCTAAGTTGTTCGCTCTCATCTTTTTACAATTACTAAAATCAACATTAACATGGTCACATGGCCAAAATTGGTTAGAGCCTAGCTTGTAACCCAAGTACATATGTAAATGCCCCAAATTTGAAGATCTACACATGCTAACAAAATTTCAACAAGAGAATAGGTTAATATGTTGATGCATTGATATTTTGAGTTTAACTTATATGTTGGTCACCTGGAACCATTTGGAAGAATAATGTAGGACATGAAGGTCTAGGGTTTAACTCCTACCTCGACCCTTTTCCCCCCTATGATGCCAATATTGCTGGTTGGTTACCTTTTAGGCCTCGAAGAAGTAGGTATTCCCTATAGCCAATGCTACGCTATACTATACAGTACTTACTACCCTTGTAGACTTATAATAAAGATGCTTCTGTTTACAAAAAATCTTACATGTTAGTCATAGGTTTTGTTATGTTTTCATGCATATTTTTTCATATTTTACGCTGGTTTCATAGAAAAAAATGGTAAAATTTTAGGACTAAACTAAAAAATTGTAAAGTTTTAGCACTAACAGTGTGCACATTTTTCTTCTCTTCTTCCATTCTTCTTCATTATTGTGTATCATCTTTGGTTAGTTTTTACCTCTACAAAAACTCCTATCGTGGTGTTTCATTGTGTAATAGGACAAAGGATGGAGCTTCATTGAGGAGGGACCAAAAGAGCTTAAAGATCAATGGAACTTACTTCTTGCATCACGTTGCCTCTTGGTTTTGGGTTTCATCTATACTTTCTCTCTTACAGTTTCATTATGTATTGGTGGATTTTTTGCATCAATCTTATATATATGTGTTATTTAGAGTAGTTTTCATCTATTTAAAGTTTAAAATTATTGAGGTATTTTCGTACTTAATTTTTTAGTGTACTCAACAATACTCTAATATTCCCTCTATTTAATTTTGCACCTTGGCTTTTGTTTTTTAACTTTTTTTTTAATTTTTTTATTTTTATATTTAAAAGTTTAGAAGAGAATGTTTATAAGAGATATTTTATAAATTAATCTAATTTACACCCTTTCTCACTCAATCTATGCCTACCATTGGTTACTAAGAGAAGAAATCTCTTACAAAGCCATGACTAAAATCATGGTCAATTTTGTGATACTTTTAGTCTTCATGCCAATTGGATTGATTGATTTTCATTCAATTGATAAAAAACGTATGTACTCTTAACTTAGAGTATACTAAGCAATGATTTGGAGCAGGCAACCAAGTGGCTATAGTTTGGATATTCCCATTCTCCAACCGGGTTCAAGTCCCTTGAAAGGCGCATTATGTGCCAAACGTTGCAAATTTTAGGTTGAAATCCTCTGAATTTTAAGAAGTAGATATATTTCCACTTAATTTTTTCTCTCATACTCTATTATACCTTGTAAATGTTTCTTAGTAGAAAAAAAAAATACAAGAAGAATAGAGTAAGCAATGAGATCTATTTTCATTTTATTTTACATTCAAGAAGTGAAATAAGAATTTAGAACTTTGGTATAGTAGTTTAATATCTAATTTATGATCAGTTTCTCTACTGTAGACCTCCAGCTATGATAGTCTGAGAAAACCTCTAATTTGTTGTAAATTTTAATTTCTTTTCACTCAACTTTGTTGCAATAATTTTGAGTTTCAAAAAATAAAGCTGAAATTAGAAAAACAAGAAAAAAAAAACATTGAAAAGTGTAGCAGCCTAGTATTAACGAAAGAAATAGAAAACAAAGGGAGAAAGAGCAGAATTTCTTGGCAGCAAGATAGGATTGGCCTACTTGAACTTGGCCGCACGTGAGTGGGTGAATGAGTTGATAGCGGCTGTGATTTAAACGAGTGATACTACACGGAATCACGTACATCAAATGCAATCCAATCCAAACAAGGTTTAGATATGTGTTAAGCTAATTGACGCATTATAATTAAATTAAATTAAATTAAATGGTGGATCAACCAACCGTACCAAACCTGGAACTTTTTATTCCTATGATCAAATAAAAAACGACCCTATTCACCAATCCTGACTATAGTAAGGTAAGAACTAAAACTTTGTTGCAATAATTAAAAGTTATAGTATAGGTGCTTGCCTCTAATGTTCTATAGTAGACGCATCCACAGTGAAGAACTTGAGAAATGATTCTATCCATTGACTAATGTTCACCCGTAAGCTTAATATTCTCATCAAACTATACTATAGTAGTATCTAATATTAGTTAGTGGAGTCTGTATATATGTTTTAATGCTAGCTTAAGCTTCAAGTATCCAATTGTTAATTAGCAAACACCCTGTATAATTTGTTTAGTCGGCTGGGAGAGGACCAAGAAGGGAGTGAGAAAGACCTCGTAATTATCCGATCGGTGGGACTAATCATCCTATTAGACCCATTCTTTTATCCTTGCTTTTTTGCAGTGTTTGGACATCTCATTTTATTATCCACTTACGTTTCCATCGTCACCTCATTAAAAATTGTTGTTATTGAACATTTGGTGTGTCATCGAACCATCAGAAAGCTCGGAGCTGTTGAGAAAAGGTGAAATATGCTGACCAAAAAGTTGAACTTTCAGCCATCATGTGAACGCCGCCTAAAATGTTATCGTCTTCCTCTCATGTAATTTTCTTTCTTTATTTCTCAAACTATGCTCAGTCGAGTGATTTTCTTTGTTTGTTTGTTTTTTTATTTTTATATTTTTTTTATGGAGGGGGGCTCTGAGTTAATAGCTCGTCATGATAATTGCCGTCTCCATCTCATAAAAGTTTGAACCTTGTAATTTTCATTATTTGAATTCATTTTTTACTGTATTAATGTTTTTCGAAAACGTTAAAAATAACATTTTAAAACTAAAATATTTTTGTGTCAAATACATATAAATTGATGATGTAATTATTCATCATCTAGCTGACAAACAGATTTGAGTAAAAGGAAAGTGTTGGAAGTAGAATACAAACTTCAACTATTGGGCTAGCTTGTTAATTGGATTGAGTTAATGGTCTCTCTCTCTATCGCCCCTCCAAATCCAATCATGGAAGCTGAGCAGATAAATGGACCAGAACTCATGCCTAAAACCTAAACAAGGCCCGTTTATCTGTTTTATGCAGACAAGCAGGCCCAGCTGCCCATCAATATGACAAAGTCAGATCAGATCCACGGCCGAATTCATTTTCAAAAGACCCTTTGGTCTTTATAATCCGCCATGAAAAAGACGATCTGGCCCGACTCAAGTTTAGACTTTATAAGTTAATTCAATCGCATTGAGAAGATTTGGATCTCCTAACAGATAGTAATAAAAAAGGGGTTCTCCACCTCAATTTACACCAAATCTATTTTAATTAATTTAACTTAATCTAAAACAATTTATTTTTATTTTTTTCAGAATAATTTTATTTAAAAGTCAATACTATATGTGTGTAATAATTCATTGAAAATAAAACTTTTATGGTGTTATTAAATTTTCATTAATTTTTCTTCTTTTAGGCATAAAAAGTAAAAATTCATAAATTTTTAAACAACATTATAAAAAATTTTACTTTCAATTGGCTACTACACACCTATTTAATATTAGCTGTTAAATGAAATTGGTTTAGAGAAAAAAATGTAAAAAAAAAAAGTAATTTTAAATTAACTTAACTTAAAATAAATTGGTTGTTAAACTAAGAGCGGATCTTTATTAATATAGAAAACCTAGGATAAATTAATTATCCGGATCTAAGAGTCCCTAGAAACCTTTTTAGATCACGCGTTATAACTCAACATGATCAATTATCATGCAATAATATGGATTTATAAAACAAACATGAATAAAACATTAGTTTCATTATTTAACATATACTATATATTATCCAAGCTGCTGGATCCAACACTTGATCCAAACTAAACCACTTTCTCCTCAAACTTCGGAGCTTGGTTGGGAATTGCATGAACCCGAGCTTGACCAAGAAGCTTGCAGGCGGCCTTGAGCATGAGAAGGATATATCGTTTACCTCGAAACACAGCAGCCCAACAATGGTCGCTCACTTGTGCCATGGCGTCACAACAACCTTGTTTAATTCCCCCATAGTCGCCATCCTCAACAGCCTTTCCGACCGTTTCGAAACAACCTTCGACGCCGGACAAACTTTCCTTCAGACATTTATGATTCAGTTGTGAGTGGTGTGTTCTTGTTGCACCACTTTCTCCCTTTGGAAGGGTCCACATCATCGTAATGCAGGCCACCGCCACCAACATCGTCGCAACACTCTTCGTTGCCATGTATGGGTGTTTTTTTTTTTTGTGAGGACGAATGTTTTTGCTAATTAATTAAGAGATTTCTCAATATTGAAGAGGATAAAGCTCGCTAGGTGGGTTGATGAATGAAGAGAAGCTAAGAATGTATGGGTATTTATAGCAATAATTTCTATGCACGATTGATCATTTTGTTCGCCAACTATGGTTATTAAAAGTGGGCTATACTCGGGGAGAACTATGTAATCTCACGATAGAGGGGACTCAAAATATGACACATAACACTTATTTTATTCGGATAAACAATCCTTGCTTTGCACTTTTTTTTACACATTCAATTTATTACCAACCGTTACTGTGGGCTTTGGGCCCAAATCTATCACCTTGTTGACTTCATCCAAGCCTTTTTACTAAGCTGTCGGCGTAAGAGCCCTTTTAGCAAGCGGTTGGCACAAGTGCTTTTCTGTTTTTTAAATTATGGCGCATCCAGTGGCCTTAACTCTTATATCTGAAGAACTTACAAAATATTCCTTTTCATTAAATGCAAGATTACTTCGCGGGAAAAATGTGACTTATTCAGTTGGGGGACGAATGCCAGAACATCAAGTCCCCATAGTTCTGATCAAAGGTGTTGGTTATTGGCTCTAGTTTTGGAAACACAAGTTGCCTCCCAGACATTTATTTTTGGTGGCATGTTTTTGTCGAATACTTAATCTGCCCACTCAATCCAATCTGGTCGTTCTGGGGAATGCGGTCATTAAATTGAATCGGCTATAAATATACGGTCTGATGAATGATCATTTTCTCAGGACTTGTTTTTTCTCGATTGCTGTGCCTAGCTACTTGGTTGGGTCCGGTAGCTTCACATGACATGATCATGTTATTGATTTGCATGATCGGTTCTTGCTTAGTTTGGCTCTTTTGGTGGAATCAAAATTTGTTTCGTTTTCGATGGAATTTGGTTTACGGCTGTTAGGTTTGTTGACTCTTCTAACATGTGTGTAGTAAGTATGCGTGGGTTGGATTTATTCTAATATTTATTGAATCATTTTTAGTATGAAGATTAATAAAGTAAAAACAGTTTATATATTATTTCCATTTTTGCTATTAAATTTTTATACATAAATTGAGAAAAATAAAAAAAAATGAACATTGAAACAATCATTTGATGCTAGATATAAAAGTGTAATTCAAAGATTTGTAACTATCAAAATAGAATATATTGTATCATAATTTTGGGATGGAGAGGGTATAATTTATATGATGATTACCGGACTATATTATAGTTTGAATTCTTCAATTTTACGGTTTACAAATTTTCCTAAATATTCTTTTTCTTTTGATAATTCTTAAATATTCTTGTGTTTGGAGAGAAAATACAAGTGTATAAATTGGAGGAAAAATTACCAAAACTCCATGAAATTGAGTCAAATCTATATTTTTATTCTTATTGTTTGGAATACCTACATTTAACTCCTGGAAAGCTAAAAAAATATTACGAAGAAAAAGTATATAAACAGAAGAATAAAAAAACACTCTAAATGTATCCGCAACTTCATCGCTCATTAGTAAATCCGAGTGGATCTGGCCCTTAGATCAATGTGGAACAAGAATAGATGAAAATAAAAGAAAAAACAACATATCTGCATATTCATTATTGTTGTGATCCGTGGGGGTCTTGGTTTACATTAAAAAATAAAAGGGAATTAAGTATAGAAAAATGGAAATCAGCTGAATAAGGAGAAGATCAACAACTAAAAAAACTGAATAAAATTTTTAAAAAAACCTCTTAGTGAAAACTTCAGTTGGGGATCCTCCACTTAATCCCCTTAGACTTAATTAGTTATTCACATACCTATTCCCATAATAATTAGAATAAAAAATGTCATTTTCTTATCTTCTTAGATATGCTGAATTGACCATAATGCCTTTAGTAGGTAATAACACTTTGCCAAATTAACTAAAATTTTTTATAAAATTATATCATTGCATTTCACTTGTAGCATTTTAGATGTAGGCACATTATGTAATTGAATGTAAAATATAAAGAAACGGTTTGTAAATGTTAGTGCCTTGTCTTATATCATTTTAATAGATACATCACATCTATCTAATGACATCCGTCATTTTATATTCCATAAATTATTTTTCACTTAAATCATAGAAATTTTTTCTTTGTTCTTAATATCTATTAAATAGATTTAGATTATTATTATTATTATTATTATTATTATTATTATTATTGTGCACTTAATGAAAATTTTACCTTCCGGAACAACTATTTTGCCAAAAACACTTGTAGTTATTTAAAGTTTATATTTAATTGCTAATTTGTCAAACATATTTTACATTTAATTATATACTATGTTTAGCTACTACATTTCAAATGCTACAGGTGACATGCAATTGTCAAAAAGTAGTGTTATATATGTACTAATTTTAACCAGTAAAGTTTTATTGATTATTGAAAAAAAATGATATTTTGTCATATATAATTTTTGTTCAAGCTTTTATTAATTTGGAAAAGTATTATTGTCTTTTAGGGGTATTATGGTCAATTCAACCTATCTAAGGAGACAAGCAAAAGGGTAGTTTCAGTTCTCAATATTATGAAAAAGGGTAAGTGAAGGATTAATGGAACCTCAAGGGCTAGTCCCCAAACAAGAGGTTTAAATGAAGTTTTTACTAAATCTCAGAATTTAAAAAAAAATCCTAAAAAATTAATATAAATAAAAAAAACATATATCTAAAATCACAAATTCACCACAAACCTTGGATCACAATCATCCTAGACATAGTTGGCTCAAACGGAGTCCGGGCCATTTGGTTCAAGTTAAACAAGATAAAAACGAATAAACTCTATCAGTTGTTCCTAAATTATATCTAATGTTATTTATTTATCTCTAAACCATCAAATGTTACTTAATAGTTCCTTAACTATATCTAATATTATTTAATCATACTATCGTCCATTACAGCCATTAAAAATGAACGAAAAAATGATGTGATTGCTGATATAACATAAAAAAATAATATGATTGTTGATGTGACATCACTTTTCCATCTATCTTTAATGATATAATAGACGCCAGGACAATTAAGTGACACTAAATATAGTTTAAGAATGATTAAAAAATATTTAATAGTATAGAAATAAATAAATAATTTTAAATATAGTTAAAAGATGACTGTTGAAATTTATCTAAATAAAAAACAGATAAGAGAGGAGGAGAAGGAGAGGGGAGAGGACAACAGAAGAATCAGGAGAACAGGGGAGGCGGGCTTTGAGCAGAAGAGGTGGCGATGCTTTCAGCTTTGGACCGTGGGCCAGGAGGTCGAAATGAGATAGAGTTGAGCCAGGGGGTATATATAGGGCGGAATGTGAGCTATTGGGCTAGAGCAATTCTTTCTTTTTCGCTTTTTCTTATTTTTGTTTTGAAATTAAGTTTGGGCTATTGAGCTGGACCCAAAAAAAAATTAAAACGTAAGCCTCAACCAGTTAAAATATGATGGACTAAAAAAACAATTGACAGAAAATAATTGGGCTTTTATGGACCCAACTAAAATATTTTACTGGCACAAATTAAATTCAAATATAAAAAATGGGCCGGTTTAAAATGTATTCCCTTAGTCCCAAACTTTTTACAATATTCACTATTCAGTAATTAATTTATAATTTTTTATTTTTAATATTTTAGTATATAAATAAAAAATATTTATATATAAATGATAAATAAAGGCCTATAGTTCATATATATATATATAGACACATACACACACACACACACACAAACAATAATATGAATAAATTCAAATTAAACTATTTAGAAAAGTCATGTTTTTCAAAGGATATAGGACAAAGGGAGTATATATGTACCTATAATTAAATAAACTACATAAATAATTTGCATGTTATGACAACCTAAGCTCAAAACCAATCCACAGAATACCCACTCACACGACATGAGCTATTCTTTATGAAAAGGATAAGAGCTAAGTGCTCAAGCTGAATATAACTTTAAATCTCGTGACAGCACCAGATACGTAAACTTATAGATATATTATATTTGTGTCATTATTTTAAATATACCGGTATACATTTATTCACAATATTTTCATTTTCCTTATGTAGGATTTATATATTTCATTATTGTTGATATTATACTAAAATTTAACTTATATTTATATCATGAAATATATAGTAGGCCAAAATGCACATTTGGTCCCTTAACTTGGCCAACTCTAATGACTTAGACCTTTAGTTAGTCCCTCAACTTTGCAAAATTAAGTGAGTTCCTCCAAATTGGATGAAAGAGTAAATGGAGTTAGATCTGTTGTTGATGTGACATGGAACTGTGCTGAGCTGGTAACAAATTGGAATGCTACCTTCTTTGACTTGAGTCTAGCCCTGCCACATCAGCCCATTTTTTCCACATCATATTGTCCCGTCTTTCTTATTGTTCTTGTCTATTCTTGCTTCTTCATATTCGGATATTTTCTCTCAGACACTTCAGCTTCTTCATGTTTAGATCCCTCCTGGTGAAGGGCCCTATCTTAGGTATCCTACCTAGGTAAGGCTCATTCTTTGCTTCTGACTCCATCAGTTTCCTGGTCATCAAGGGTCGCAGTTTCTTCACATTTATCTTCACTACCAAATTGACAAAATCAGAGCGGATTTTAAATAGAGAACATGAGCATAAGGTTGTGAGGGATTAACTTTGGGGAGTTGATCCTTAATGCCAAAGGGGCATTTTAATCAGACCAAAAGGGGCTTCTGAAAATAGAGGAGGGTTTGTTGACGAGAAAGAAAGTTGGGCTCATAATAACGTGGGCAGAGTCATCATCAGAGAAGGGTTTCAAGGTAAAAGAGATGAATAATCTCAAGAATGAAGTGAGTTTCCTCCGTTTGTCTTCTGGGGGATAAGAGATAACCAAGTGTTTTCATCTTCTCTTTCTTGTAGCCTCAAAATCTAATGAGGTTGGAATTATTTATCAAACCTCTGGCATTCTCCATTTCCCTTAGATGGAGAATCTAATCCATCTATTTCCCTTGGTTGTTATGTCGTAGTCCTCAGCCTCTGAGATTCATCTGACATGAGCCACCGGTTAAAATCCAAGCCATCGACTTCAATTTCCCCAATGCTAGTGTATGAAGATGATGAACATGATGGAATCACTGATTGATCTTCTGATTTTAACTCCAATTTGCTGGATAAGTGGTTGGATTGCATTTTCCAATCCTTCACTTTAGGCGATAGGAGTAGTGTTCCATCATCTATCTCATCTTGATGAAAACCAGTGCCATTTTCAATCCACGTAAG
Organism: Aquilaria sinensis; assembly: GCA_005392925.1. Taxonomy (NCBI): domain Eukaryota; kingdom Viridiplantae; phylum Streptophyta; class Magnoliopsida; order Malvales; family Thymelaeaceae; genus Aquilaria; species Aquilaria sinensis. The sequence continues at coordinate 39,799 of SMDT01000854.1, read as the reverse complement.
TAGCTCACAAATGTCATTAGTGTCATGTGCATGCATTCCATCTTACAATGGACTAAGTCACTTAATTTAATAAAATTAAAGGACTAAGTCACTTAATTAAGCAAACTTTAAGGAGTAAGATGCTCCGAGTCAAACTTTAGGGATTAACTTGTGCGAGTTTGTAAATTTAAGGGACCAAATATTTATTTAGGCCTATATAATGAACCAAATTTTAGTACTAATAATGATGCTAGTGTAATTGATGATCCTTTCCTGCACTAAGGAAAACTGAACACATGTCATCACAAGACTTTGAATGCTTTGAAGTAAAGTGAGTATTATAAATATAAAATAAAATTCAACATGACGAATTTTCATTTAAAAAATAAACCATTTAGTTTTGTTATTAGTATAGAACTCTGCAGTCATCCGATAACCATTATCATAAATGCATCGGTTGCTGATGTTCATGGTATTTAATCTTTTCAAAGGTATATTTTTTAATTTCGATAAACATAATTGTTCTTCTATTTTTTAATACTTTATATTTTAACATTATATTTAATTGTTTTGGCATTGATACAGTGAATTTATTCATGACAAAAGAGAATAAACCCAGATAAAGGGTGAACACACATGAGTTGTTGTTTCTTTTATCACTTGGAGTTTTGTTTATGGATATATTTGTTCAAACGATGTCATATGATTGAGCCCTATTTGGTGCAATTATTATTATTATTATTATTATTATTATTATTATTATTATTGATGATGTTGTTGTTGTTATTGTTAATTAATTTAATGATAACATTTGTATTAATAATATTTGAGGTATGAGACTATCCACTTAGGTGCTTATACAGCTAGTAACACTGCTAACAAGTTTCGTTTATCTAAAGTTCAAAACAGAAATGGAGGTGTAAAAAATTAGGGAGAAAAATGGGGTGTTTCCTGATTAGAGTTATTTACCATATAAAGACTAGCCAAAATTAGTTTCTACCCTAATCCCATGAGAAAATCCATGATCTCCCTTGCTCTTGGTTGCGTCCTCTGCCGAGAAAATTAGCAAAAAAAGGCAAGGACGACAACAAAGCTATTTGGAATGGTGTGAAGCCATTTAGAGGGAGGCGAATGTGTTTTGAGCATGGCGAGGACGACAACGAAGCTGTTTGGAGTGAGGTAAGGATAGTAATGACTGGAGCAGAGGGCAGTGGACAGCGGTAGTTCAAAACTCGTGAAGAGGAAAAGCATACAAAAAGGTTTAGGAAGTGAGTACGGCAGACGATAGTGGTTAAGACGTTGATTTTGGCAAAGAAACAGAAGGTCTGTACCATTTTTTTAGATCTATGATAAAAAAATTAACGATTTTTATTTTATATTATAAAATAACATGAATTTGTACATATGTATGCTACTGGATTTTATATGTATGTTCTAGATTGATAAAGAGCACAAATATATATGCATTTTTCTGGGACTTGTATGTATGTTCTGGGTTTGTAAAGAACATAGGTATATATATGTATGCTTTTGATGTTTATATGTATGCTTTTGTGTTTGTAAAAACACAAATATATATATATATGCTTTTGGACTTTATATGTGTGCCTATAGTTTTGTAAAGAATATAAATATATATGTATATTTTTGGGGTTTATATGTATGCTCCCAGGTCTGTAAAAACAAAAATATATATGTATACTTTTGGATTTTATATGTATGCTTATTATATTTATGTATAAAGAACAAAGATTTTAATTTTGTAAAGAACAAAGATACATATGTATGTTTGGGGTTTATATGTATGTGTGTAGTTATAAAAGAAAACATACACATGATTCTGGGTCTTATTTCTATGCTTTCTAGGCTTTATTTGTATGCTTCTAGATTTTATTTGTATACTTCTGGTTTTGTATGAGATTTGAGTCTTGAGTTTCGGTATTGTATTAAAGTAGAAATGAGTTATAGGAAATTGAGATTTATTTATATGATACTATAAACTATTTGTGTAGAACTAAGTAATTTTTTTGGAACATAATGTTCAGATATGACAATGAAATGTGATGATACCTATGTAAGATATCTCTCACAATGTGTCAATTGTGGTGAGATGAGTACGGGAAAAAAAAAGTGGGATCAAATCTATAATGCAAAAGGATCAAAGCAAGGATGAATCTAGAAACAATATGGGAAATGTATGAAACTAAGTGAGATATATGTTAAGCTGGAAGTGAAATGTATTAATTTGTGTGATATATGTGTTAAATTGGATGCTAAATGATTAAACTGGAAGTTAAATGTATTAAACTGTGTGGGATATGTGTTAAACTGGAAGTGAGTTATATTAATCTGTGTGGGATATGTGTTAAACTGAAAGTAAAACGTATTAAACTGTGTGAGATATGTATTAAACTGAAAGTGAATAATATTAAACTGTGTGGGCTATATATTAAACTGTAAGTGAAATGTATTAAACTGAAAGTGAAATGTATTAATCTGTGTGACAAAACCACCATATGAGAAAATGACATATTATACAAAACAAATTTCTATTATATGAAATTGAATATTTATAAAATTATTTTAAATAATTATCATATTTATCAGATTATCTTTATTGTTTACTTAAGATTATTTTTCCAAATGAATTCAAATTCATAAAGTTTCCATAATAAAATTATTAATGTTTGGACAATTGATAAAAAAAAAAGAAAGAGAACATAAATCTGTTGCAACTCACGAAGGAGAAGATGAAACGAAGGCATGGAATTAAATAAATAAGGAAATATTTAAAACTAAATTTTCATAATTAAAAATTTTAAATACAATTAATATCTTAATTAGAGTCCAATCAAATCTTCCACTTTAGCAAACATAACTACCATAAATGACCCAAACCAAACGACAACTTTCCTTCTTCTAACACTATCAAGTATGTACATATGCACATATGTGCATTTCAGAATTCACGATAATATTTAGATACCATTTAATATATACTCATTTGTAATGCATAAAAATAAAAGGAAGCATGATTTAATTCTGGATATATAAACTAGTTAACCAGTTAAAGAAGTTCACAGAAAACATTCAATGGCAAATTTTGAATGAATTCCTTTTTTATCATTTTCTAATTCACCACTCGATCCATGTGTCTCTTTTTCATAGTTGGACTAGATAACCATGTAATTTGTATGCCGTTAAACACTTAGACTTAAGCTAATTTGTTTTAAATTAAAAAATTAATGTATTATTATGCATTATCTTATGCGTAGAGATTATTTAATTTTTAACTTATCAAACCTAAAAGGGGAAAAACTCATAAAAAATATTTGGTTTACTTGAAAAACATTTTAAAATTATTTTTTGAACCGTAGGATTTTAATAAAGTAATAATTTTAATAAATAATCTTTTTTAGATATATTTTAATAAATAATATTTATATAAGAATAATGCATAATAATCATTAATTTTAATTCAAAATGAATCTGCCTTAATCTCGAAATAAATTGAATAACATGAAGATACATGGCAAGTTTGTAACTAAATGGAGTTCCTATTATGATAGAATTTATCAAGAATCATTATTAATAATGACAACTATATGAACAGAAGAGGATCCGACAATGTTAGAAAGTTTGTGCCAAAATAAATAAGGCTGAAAGTTGGGTCAAACATTTTAGGTTAGGGTTTTGACCCAACCCGATATGAATTTACGAATAATTGACTTAACTTGAACAAAGAAAATTCAAGTTACGAAGGTGGAATTCGAGTTGAGTCCCAATGAATCCTTTCTTGAAGGCAATACTCACATATTGTCAATCTCTCCTCTTAAACAATACAAAAGACAATATTTACATCTTGTCTCTAACCCTTAGAATGACCCAAAACTGATATTTTTAGGTTGGGTTCGGAAGAAATCAGAAAATGGGTTGAACTTGAAGCCTTAAAGATAATTTTTTTTAAAAAAATTATAAAATCTAAAATCACATTTTGAATAATAAATAGATGGGCCCACTGTAGTAGAGATTCAATTAAGTTACTGATAGGATTGACCGAATAATGTTGTTTTGTAGTTCGGTCACTAAATTGAGGGGTTGGTAAAACTACCGACTGAAAAGTAACTGAATGTTTCTATCGTACACACTTCAATCATTTTTTAGTTGCCAAAGCATTGGAGTATTTGCCCTTTAGTCGCCTTTCAGTCATTTACCATATACATTTTCGTCTTTTTGTAGCTAGCGATTAAATACGTCAGTCAATGGTTTTCCAACTCTCTTAAAAGCCCAGCTCAACTCTATCCAAGTACTCTTAACTCTTAATTTGCATTTTTAATTCTACTTTTCATCCTCTACCCCCTTAGAAGGACTTCTACGTCAAGCTTTTGCCTAAGGAGTATTTGAGTTTCTAGATGTTGATGGATCACGTAAGGGTTAAGGAGGAGACCAAAACTAGATATAAATTAAGGGAATGGAAAAACTCCACAAGCTTTCATGTTGTTAAGAAATATAGACTGATGGCTATGGATTTGAAGAAGCATCTCATTCAACACAAGTAAGAAGTAGTAGATTCACTAAGAAAAGGTTTGGTGTGTGACTATTATGGCAAAAAAGAGCATATTTCCAAATTTTGGTGGAACAAGATTTTTGGTAAGAAAGTTGATGTGGAACCTAGTAGAGGTAATGTAAACATGCTTGACGTAGCTGCATATGCCAACATTGTATTAATAATAAATAAATTTCATTTCAATTTTATTTCATTAAATAATCATTCAATTTAAAATAATTTAATTTCATTTGAATTTTAATAATAACAATTAAATTACAAAAAAAAAAAGAAAATGGATAAAATGACTAAAACTTCAGTCGGTATGTTGAGTGATTAATAGCCTCAGTCACTTCTAACGACTGACTAGTTAAGTTGCTTTCTTTGAGAAGTGATAAGGTGAAAAATGACTAAATGGATGGTTGAACTTTCAGCCTCCCAAAATGACTTTTTCTGATTGAAAAGTGATTACAATGATAATAACTTTTTTGCATCAATTTTGTAGTAGCAAAATGGATATTTACCTAAAGAAAGTTTAATGATGAATAACAAAGCATTTGTAGTTCACGGATAAAAGTGTGGATTCAATATAGTTTAAGTAAACAAGATACAATGTATTCAAATTTCAAACTTGTTACAATTTTTACTAGTACAGTATTTCATATTAAAGATATGGCCGATAGCAAAGAGTAACCTCTTTACTTAAAGAAGTTCTAAACATGTTACTTACATGTAGGTTTAGTTATAAATTAGTTGATACTATATGCAAAAAAATGCTAATTGAATATTGGATTTTATGTAAGATCCACTTAAATGTTAACTATTATCTATATAACTCACATTTATAGAGATATAGATGTTAGTACATATAAAATATAATCAAACAAAAAAAAAGTTTAGTGATGCTAACAGACATTAAAGATCCTAGACGAAGAGTTCAGAGTTAGAAAGTCTCTCAAGGTACATTGAAGAGACTTGTTTTCACCGTTTCACATTGGGCTCATCCCATACACATGGTTTAAATTTGGAAGTAAAATTTAAACATAGAAAATATTCTAAAATATTATTGCATCATGCATATATATACATAAAAAGAGAAATATTAAATAAAAAAATTTCAAAAATTCTAGTTGGCAAACAAAAGAAGGGTAAAAATCTGGTGTATGTGTTCATTATGATACAGAGATGGGACCAACGATCTAACTGGTTGAACTGAACTAAAGGTTTGTCTAGTTTTCATTTTAGTTTAATTTTACAACACTAATGCAACTTAGACCCATTTGAACTATTTGAGCATTAGGTTTAGTGTCTATTAAATCATCATAACTATATTGATTACAAAAAAAAAACTTTAGTTAAAGGGTGCATAAATTATGAGTTTATACTATCAATTAATAATCAAATATGGTGTTATGGTTCATGTGTTTATTAGCAATTCCCCTTTACCCTTCACTCTCTATTCTTTAAATTATATTCATTCAACACCTTTAATTGCAAGACTATTTATCAAATGCTCACTACAAAAGAAATGCATGAAATTAACTAACAATTGCAACTAAATTTCAATTGCAATTATATTCAGTTATTGTTCAGTCACTCGTATGTGGACAATGGGTAAAAAGTGACTGAACAGCAACTGAATATGTCAATCACAGATAAGTCAATTGCTAATTTAAATCAGTAAGTCACTAATTTAAATCAGTTGTGTAAAAAGCGATTTTATAGCAACTAAAAACATCGGTCATAAATAAGTCAGTCACTATTCAATCGCTAATTTAAACCAATCAGTTACTAATTTAAACTAGTCAATCACTAGTCAGTCGTTAACTGGTATTTTCCAAAAAAAAAAAAAAAGTCAACTCCCTTAAAATCACATCTTTCTCCTGTCGATGCTACTTTCATATCCTCTTTCAACTTCATTACACTCCTCTTCTATCTTCCTTTCTTTCAATTTTCCTAGAAATTTTTCTTGTTCTTCTTCTTCACTTCATCATTATTGCTTCAAACTTCATGCTCCTTTGCTTCGCCGTAATTCTTGCTGTAAAGTTCTTCGCCTCCTTACCTTCTAGGTGAAGCTTCTTTGGTGTTGTCAACACTGTCGCTCACCTTCTCCAGGAGTCAAATATGTTCTTTAATCATTTGGTTTTCATGTTCACACTACTCAACCTTATAATCACCATCATCTGCTTCTTGTTCAACAAGAAAATTACATCACTAAACATCTATAATGAGTACGTCACTGTCGGATCTCACACTAAAAAGCCACCAGAGAGTCAAAAAAATCATTCTGGTGATAATATTGCAAAAGAAGATTAAGAGAAGATAAAAATAATTAAAAAACAAACATATATATTACAATTACTAATTTATATAATATAATATATATAATTAAAAAATAGAAAAGTGACTAACTTTTCAATTACTTTTAATAGCAGCTTAAAGTTCAATTGTAAATTAGTTGTTATTTGCAGTCACTCAATCGATAGCCATTTTCAGTCGCTTTCTAATAATGACTATGAAAAAAATGACTGACTCTCTTAATTGGTTTTTAGTTGCCTTTTAAGACTAACTGCAACTAGAATTATAGTCATTTTTATGCTTTTATCTTGTAGTGACTATACTTGGGGAAACTTAAGTTATGTAGCCCAAAGTTAAGGACCATGAAATGAAATGGAATAAGGGCCTAAGATGACTAACTTGTGAAAAAGATACTTCATCTGTTTCACAAAAACTAACTATTTTATTACTCATAACAATTAATTTATGATTTTATTTCTTTCAAAATTTAGTATAAAAATATGAATATTTTATATGAAAATGAAACTTTAAAGATTATAGTTTCTAAATATCATTTGTAATTTTTTTTAATACATATTAACATGAATATGTTTAAGTTAAATTTTAGTTAAAAAAGATAAAATGGTCAATTAATGTGAAATTTAGGGAGTAATATTGAAGGAAGACTATTGCATTATCATATTAAAAAAGCATAGATATACATGTATGTATTATACAAAGAGGTTATTTATATAGCCATTAAGGTATACAGCTTTTGGTTATAGTAGCTTGAGATAAACGTTACTAATATCCTCATCAGTATATATCACTTGTAAAGGCTTGGCCTTATTTGTTGACTCCTACTGTAACTACAACATTCTCTTATAAAAATAAATCCAAGCAACTTGTTCACGTGTGCGGCAAATCACCTTCTTCTCTATGTTTTGGTTTTTTGTTGCTCTTCATCTTTCATGGTATTAGATCTTGTAACGACCCACGTCAGAGAAACAATGGCTTCTAAAAACATAACTCCCGTCCTTTCCTTAAACTCTCCCCTTTCTAGTAACCATCATCTTATTCCCTTGCTGGTATCGTCTGTCAATCTTGGTCACCTTATCAATATAAAGCTAACCTAAGACAACCACCTTTTTTGGAATGCACAGTTCCTACCTTACTTGTAAGGACAACAGTTGATGGGGTTTGTCGATGACACGCTTAAGACTCCCTCTAAATCAATTTCAGGTTCCTTGAGGCAGCTGCTTCAGGATTAAACTTCGGCTCAACATCCAAAGGGGATCAGGCTTTTAATCCAGCATATCAAAATTGGTATTAACAAGATCACATGATACTAAATGCCATTATCTTATCTCTCTTAGAAGAGATCTTTGCTTATATGGTTAACATGACAATGTCACATGAGGTATGGAAAGCTCTAGAAAAATTGTTTGCCTCTCAATCTAATGCTCGTATAATACAGATCTGTTATCAACTGTGCACCATGAAAAAGAAAGATCTGAAAATAACTGACTACTTTTAGTGTATCAAAAGCCTTGCTAATACTTTGGCTGCCATAAGACAGCCTCTTTAAAATACAAAATTGTCTCATATATCCTTGTAGGTCTCAGTTCTGAATATGATCCACTCGTAACATTGATCATGATAAGAATTGGCCCTATGCCCCTCAATGACCTCTATGGGTATTGTTGAGCTATGAGCTATGACTCGAGCAGTACCATGTAGCAATTTAACCTCCGACAGGATTTTTTTCAGCTAATATTGCAACTAGAAATAACTCAAATTGTGGAGGTAGAGGCCCAAACATCCATGGACGAAGTTGAAGCCGAGGGTGTTACAGGTCAGATTTGTAAGAAGCTCGGTCATTCTACACTTCAATGTTATCACCATTTTGATCATTCTTTTTGGGATGAGCCAAGTAACTTTGCTGCTGTAGCTGACACCCTTTCATACTGAGTCGATCCCAATTAGTACACAAATTTGGGGGTTAATGACCACATCACTTCAGATCTCAATAATCTTTCTATTAGTGAATATTATAATGGTTCTGATTGAGTTCAGGTTGGCAATGGGGCAGATTTGTCTATTCATTATATTGGATCATAAAAAATTCTTACATCCATTAGTCCCTTATATTTAAAAAATGTTCTTCATGTTCCTAGCATTACAAAGAACCTTATTTCAGTCAATAAACTCACTCGTGATAATCCAGTATTTGTTGAGTTTCATCTTGATCATTTTTTTGTTAAGGACCGAGTCACGAAGAAAGAACTTCTTCAAGGACCATATAGGAATGGACTTTACCAACTTCTCTCTCACAACCATGGCACTACCTATGCGACAGGTGCTTTTGTTAGAGAACGTGTTAGTTTTCAATAGTCTTCAACAGTGGCACTTTAGACTTGGTCATCCCTTTCAACAGATTGTTCATCAAATTCTTCACCGGCAACGTTTGGCTTATTGCAAAAATAAAGAGTTGGCAGTTTATAATGTGTGTCAGCATGCAAAGAGCCACCAATTACCCTTTTAATCTTCTTCACTTGTGTTGAACTCTCCATTAGAACTTATTTTTTTGGATGTTTGGGGACCTGCCCCTAAATCATCTAATAGCTTTTGTTATTATGTTAGCCTTATTGATTGTTATAGCAAATTTGTTTGGTTATATCTTATTACTTGCAAATCCGAAGTGTTCTATGTCTTTTTGAAGTACCGGCGACATGTTGAACGACTCTTAAATACAAAAATTAAAGCTGTGCAAATTGACTGGGGAGGGGAATATCAGAAACTACATACTTTTTTCTCCGCAACTGGAATTAAACATCAATTGTCCTGTCCATACAGGCAACAACAAAATGGATCGGCTGAGCAAAAACATTGTCACATTGTTGAAACAGGAAAGGCTTTTCTGGCTTAGTCATCCATGCCATTGAATTCTAGGATGATGCATCAGACAACTGTTTATCTTATAAATCGAATGCCCAGTCGAGTCACTCGCAATATTTTTCCTCTAGAGTGTTTATTTCGCAAGAAGCCAAACTATCGATTCCTTAAAGTTTATGGATGCGCTTGTTGGCCACACTTGCACCCCTACAACATGCACAAATTGGATTTTCACTCAACTAAGTGCATTTTTATTGGGTACAGTGACCTTTATAAGGGGTACAAGTGCCTTGACCAAGTTACTGGTAAAGTCTACACTTCAAGAGTTTTGTTTTTTACAAAAAAATATTTCCCTTTGCACAAGTATGTCTTAATGCAGGATCTCCATCCATAAACTCTCAACCTGCTCCCATTCAACTGCCAACAATGATCACTTCAGCTCTTGAGCTTTCGAACTTACCATCTGAGCCTCAAACCATGCTTTCATCAACTTCATTTTCAAGTGATGATAGTGGCTCTGTGTCGACTAGCCTTTTTTAACTTGAGTCATTGTCTCCATTACCTACCCCTCGTCATCCCATGCACACTCATTTACGTGACAATATAAGCAAGCCCAAGCGGTTCACTGATGGAACTATTTGGTACCTCATATTTCGAGCATTAGTGATCACTCACTCAAATAAAGTTGAGCCAACATCCTTTGCTACAGCTAAGCTACATCACTTATGGCAACAAACAATGGATTTTGAATTTCAAGCCTTGCTAAAAAATAAAACGTGGACATTGGTACCACCAACACGTAATATGAATATTATTGATTGTAAGTGGGTGTTTAAGTTAAAACAGAAAGTTGATGGAAGTATTGAGCGCCATAAGGCTTGGTTGGTTGCCAAGGTTTTCAAGTAACAATATGGTGTAGATTATCATGATACATACAGTGCTGTGGTCAAACCTACTACCACAAGACTGATTCTTTCTCATGCAGCCTTTTGGTGATGGAATATTCGACAACTTGATGTCTAGAACGCCTTCTTATATGGTCTTCTTAGTGAAGATGTATATATGTCACAACCACCTAAATATACTCATTCTCGTTATCCTCATCATGTGTGCAAGCTTCATAAGGCTATTTATGGCCTCAAGCACACCCCTCATGCTTGGTACTCTAGACTAAGCTCTTAGTTTCCAAAACCGATACCTCTATCTTTATCTATAATAAGTCTGGTGTAAAGATCTATATACTTATTTATATAGATGATATATTAATCACTAGTCCATCTTAACATGCAGTAAATCAATTAATTGTGGCACTTTAGGAAGACTTTCCAATTAAAGATTTGGGATGCCTTAATTTCTTCTTTGGCATCGAAGCCATCCCTACCAGTAATGGCCATGTCCGATCTCAACAAAAGTACATCCTGGAACTTCTTCATCGCACCAATATGCCAAGTGCTAAGCCTGCTCTTACTCCCATGACCAGCATTGAGAAGCTAACAAAAGAAGCAAGCTTTCCTATGGCAAATCCCATGATGTATAAGAGCACTGTTGGTGCCTTGCAACACATCACACTCACTCGGCTAGATATTTCTTTTGTAGTCAACAAAATGTGCAAATACATGCAAACTCCCTTGGAGCAACATTGGTATGCTATGAAATGAATACTTTACTACCTAAAGAATACACTCTCTCTTAGACTTCATTTCCGACAATCATCCTCACAAAGTCTTAGTGCTTTCTCAAATGCCAACTGGGCTGGATGTCTAGATGATCGTCGGTTTGCTAGTAAGTTTATTGTCTTATTGGGACAAAACCTTATTTCTTAGAATTCTCGGAAGCAAAACACAGTTTCTCAACTTAGTACTGAAGCAGAGTATCATTCATTGACCAATGCCACTACTAAGCTAATTTGGATACAGTCATTACTTTCAGAGCTTGGAGTTTATCTTGCTCACCTACCAGTCTTGTGGTGTGACAATATCAGTGCCACCTATCTCACTATGAACCCTATCTTCAACACTCAAACGAAACACATCGAGGTTGACTTCATTTCATTTGAGAAAGGGTTGCTCGAGGAGATATTGCCGTTCGTTTCATTTCAACACAAGATCAGGTTGCAAATATTCTTAAAAAACCATTGGCAACTCGACTACACCAACACTTTCTGGTCACCCTCAATGTTTGCTCACGACCGTTGAAAGTGAGTGGGCATGTTAGCGATAATAACAATAGTAGCTTAAGATAGAAGTTACTAATATCCTCATCAGTATATATCACTTGTAAACACTTAGCCTTATCTGTTGATGCCTACCGTAACTACAAAACTCTCCTATAAATGTGAATCCAAGTAACTTGTTCACATGTGTGGCAAAACACCTTCTTGTTTCGGTTCTATTTTGTCGTTGCTCTTCATCTTTCATAGAGGACCTTGGGAGATAAGTATTTCCCTCTTAAGGTATTTTGTTCTCTTGAGGTGCCTTGTAGTGGGCTAGGTTTAGATTGAGCCAAGTCATATTATGATTTAGGTCATATTATTTTTTTTAATCTATTGTATTCAAACTTAAAAGAATCTGTGACGTTCAAGGTCTTGATATACTCAGTTAAACCAAATTAAACATTAAATTTGCCGAATTACTTATTATAGTACACCCCTAATAGTAGCGCTATACAGAAGTTCTTGTACTAAATGACGATGGCATTTTCGCTTGCAAAATTGACTCCAAATCCTGTCCTAAGAAGTAAGATCAAAGGCGAAGAGATGAAAAGCGTTTTGCTTTCAAAACGACATGGTCATGGTTTCTTACTGGTTCACAGACACGGCGTACCCTATTATCGGCTGTAGGCGACCATGTCCTTTCAAACCGGCAGAGACGGTGACTCTATAAATGGCGCCTCGCCGCGCCCAATTTTCATTTTCAAATTGCTCATTCAGGAGTCACTAGTCAGGAGGAAGAACTCGCGACCCGCAAGAGAGGAGGGGAGAAGAAGAGAAGAAAAGAGATCAAACACGACAGAATCAAAATTCTACGGTTGTTCCAGTGATCGTGTAGGTTTCCGAAATGAAGAAGATAGAGTTTCCGAGCCTGAAGACGCTGGATCAGTTCAAATCGCTGCGTCGATCTCCGTCCGGAGCAGCGAAGTCGTTCTCCTTCGCACCGCGTCCATCTTCCGATTCAATTTTTGCCGGAAGTTTTGTGAATCTGAAGCTAGCGGCAGGTAGTACGAACGAGTCTCTGTTCTGCTCTATTTTTGCCATTCTGGAGTTCTGAGACAAGAATCATCATGGATGTTGTTGATTTTGTTTCGTTTCAGAGAGACTGGTTAAAGAGCAAGCTACTGTGAAAACCGAGTTAGAAATCGCGGTAATTTCACCGATTAATTTTGCTTGCATTAAGCTTTTGGTGAAATTTATTCATGAAATGATCAGAAAATTGATCGATAGTTCGAATGCCTCTAGAATTCGAAGCTGAAGAAGACAATGGAGGATATCCGTGTCTTAGAGAGCAAGTTGCAGAATTCTTTGAACGAGAATGCTAAGCTGAAAGTGAAACAGAAAGAAGACCAGAAGCTATGGAAAGGATTGGAGTCTAAATTTTCGTCAACTAAGTCCCTCTGTGATCAACTAACAGAAACTTTACAACATCTAGCTTCTCAGGTTCAGAATGGTGAGTAACCTCTACTTATTTGACGTCTGTTTATCTGTACGAATGATTGTTAGGCAATAACCTTTGCTCCATTCAATAGCTGAGAAGGACAGAGAGTTTTTTGAAGGCAAGCTATCTGAAAGTTCAAAGGCAATCGACTGTTTAAGCAATCAGTTGGACTCACTGTTACTAAAGTTGGGAGCGGCAGAAGAGAGTATTCGAAATCGTAAGTCCTTGTACTTCTGGTATAGGTTAATCCGCCACAGAATCATGATCTTGCGGTTATATTACTTCGCATTTACTTTGGTTGTGGAGGAGGATTATTAGTTTAAAAAATGAGCTATCTTTCTCAAATGTCCACTGCCAATTTGAATTATCACTGCAGGTGAGAAAGAACTGGAAGAACTAAAAATTGAAAAAGAGGAAAGGAAGAAGTCATACCAAATTGAACAATGTAGGGTAGCTGGTCTCCTGGAGGAGAAAGGTAAGAAGTTGCCAGTAACCCCTTCCGTTTTCAGTTGCTAAGGGACTGACTAGCATTGTGGTTGTAGCGTTTTCTAGATTAAGATGTATGAGCTTTTGTTTGCCGCTCACTGGGATGTTAAATGCCATTTAATGTGAACAGTGTTAATTATGACACCATATATGAATGTGTAAAAAGAATGGTTATCTGTTGCCCTGCATCCCGCCACCCCCAACGCAAACACACACACACACACACACACACACACACACATATCCTTGTTTTAAGTTTGGGACTGTCATTTGAGATCAAGCCAGTTATCTTTTGATCTTGTCCTAAAGTCCTTTTTAATGCTATCTTAAGGAGGATTGGCTTGTTGTGCTTTGGAAATTTTGAGCCTCAATATTAAGTGAAAATTATCAGCTAAGAAAATATTTCCACTGCTGTAAGAAGACGACTCTAAAATATGTGTGCAGAGATCTGCTATCCAATTCTTTGTTCTCTTCTTTCAACCTGCAGATGCTATGATCAGACAATTTGAAGCGACTATAGAGGCTAACAAACTGGAGGCAGAGCATTTGAATTCTAGATTGGAGGAAGTTGATCATCAGTTGGTGTTGAAGGAAAACGAGATACGACAGCTGGCTATAACTCAAGAGAATCTGAATAAAGATAAAAGTGATCTTCAGTTGAGCAATTTGGACCTCGCTAAACAACTAGCAACATCAGTTAAGGAGATCGGAGACCTTGAAGGATTTGTTAATGTCCTCACTCAACAGTTGGGTGTACTGGACAAGAAAAATCTTAACTTCATTGACAAGTTTGACAAGCTAAATGCCCTCTACGACAGTTGCTTTAAGTTGGTTCGCCACGAGAGAGATCTTGCGGCTAAGCATGCTGATATCAAGTACAAACAACTCCATAGTAAGTTCTTGTGTGTAGCCTCAGAAAAGGATGCACTGCAATTGGTGACCAATGAGCTCAGCGCCAAGTTTGCTGAACTTCAGAAAGCCCAAGAATCAGTTTTAGCAAATCTCTCTGAAGAATGCCGATTGGCAGGAGAGAAGATCCAGAGACTGGAGTCAGAAGCAGAGGGTCTCCGCTTAAAGAAGACAGAATTGGAAAAAGTGGTTTCTGAATTAGAAGGGAGCATAGGCACCTTATCTGAAACTTCAAGATTATCTAAGAATAAAGTGGTCAGGATGACTTTTTTTTGTTTTTTTGGTTTCTCTAGTTTTTGCCTTGCAATGCATTGCCACTTTTCTGAATATCCTTGGTTATGTTTTTCAGCAAGATCTATTGTCAAAAATTTCTTCACTGGAAATAGAGAATAAAGATAATGTGGAGAAAATGCAGACAGAGATACTGCTGAAAACGGAGGAAATTGATAACTTGAAAAAGGCGAGTGCGAAGCATGAGTTGCATGAAGGTTCTCTGGAGAAACAAGTTGATGAGCTCCACAAGATCTTAGAAGAAAAGGAAGAGTCCATTTTGAAGTATAAAGAAAGGGAAAGGGAGCTGGAAGAGCAAGTTAAAGAGGTTCTTTGAACAAATAGAATATAAAAACTATGAAGTTTCTTTGTACCATTTGAATGCTTTTAAGAACCTTTTGGACAAATGCAGAACCACAAAATGCTGGCTACGGCTGAAAGCAGACTTATTGAAGCTAAGAAGCAGCATGATCAGATACTAGAAGGCAAGCAATTGGAGCTTTCACGGCATTTGAAAGAAATATCTCAGAGAAATGATCAGGTTTGGTGTTTTATTGATGATGTTTGCCCCTCAATCTGGATTTTGCATTTTAAACCGATAGGAAGTATTTAGGCAATAAATGACATACGGAGGAGGTATGACGTAGAGAAGCAGGAGATTGTCCATGCAGAAAGAGAGAAGGTCAGCTTCTATCATGCAAGAAACTGTTGCATTTGAAAATGCAAATATGCATACTTTTCACATGTTTGTCATTTCAGGCAGACAAAGCAATTGAAGAGGTTGAAAGGAAATGTGAACAGAAAATTGGAGAGTGTAAAGAATCAGAACAGCTTTTGGTTCAAACAAAGGAAGAACATGCAGCTCAAGTATGTTGCAGAAACCAGTACAAACACGTGTTTGAATGATTAGTGACTCAGTAATATGAAAGCCTCATAGTTCATGTTTCCATTTACTGGCTGATAGCCTAAACAAATAATACTGTCTAACTCGTGATTTCCTTTCCAGAATAAGTCACTCCGCTTTCTTCTTCTTCTTCTTCTTCTTCTTCTTCTTCTTTTGTTTATCCTTGGAAGTTAAGTGCATAATCTGACATGGCCAAGATAAGGGGTCTAATTGAGCTTTATATTTGGCTTGGGTTGGGTGTTTTAATATGATAAAAAGACTCAGAGTTTGTCACTGTCTTGTCTGTCAGTTGTTAGTCCCAGCATTTCACTTGCTTGCAGAAACTGGGTACTTCCATGATACGAAAGTTCCTGTATGGATATGGAATATCAGGTCTTCATTGTTTCTGTAGGCATAAAATGAAGTTGTGTTTGGAGCAAGAGCAAACACCAAATAGTAGTGCAGTGCAGTATGATACTTCCATAATTTGATGAAGTAGATGATTTCTGATTAATGCCTATTTGGGGATTTTGAGTTTCTGGTTTTGAAATAATGTTGACCAGCTCTTTGTTTGTTCGTTGCAGATCACTCGTATTCAGCAGGGGCATGATGAAATGATATGGAGTCTTAAATTTGACCACAGTGAAGAACTAAAACGTTTCCAACTCCAAGCTGATGATGAATTGAATGGATTGAGAGAGGTATTTACACCTGAAGGCTCTTGGAATTTCAAAATTTACTCTTGAAATATCTTTCCTAACACTTACGGAACTTTTCAGAGACTAAAATATCTGAGGAATGAACATGAGACTCAGTTGAAAGCTCTGAGGTGTCAGTTTGAGGATGAGCGCCAGAGGCTTCAGGAAGAGCTGGATCTTCAGAAATCCAGAGTATGTTCCACTTTATTATTGCATCAAAACTTGTTTGTTTATTATCCGCACTTACATGTCCGTGATACATTATAGGAAGAGCGGCAGAGAGCTTTGCTACACTTGCACTGGAAAGTGATGGGTGACAATCCACAAGATGATAAAGTAGACTCAAAACAGGCATGTTATTTGATAAGCTTCTTGTTGGACTGGCACAAAAAATATAATCTACTATGATTTTGTATATAAACATCTTTGTCAGCTGTAGCTAATGTTTTCATTTTATTTATACATCATGTGAGTTAATGTGTCCAAGAATGCCAGTACCTGCTACTTGTGTAATTACAGATGTCCCCAGAAATGGATGCCCATGACACCAGTGAAAAGAAACATAGATTGTGTTTGAATCTGGTCCACCAGACTTGCTAGATGCGTTTCCTTGTTTGCTCGCATTCAATTAAAGAAAGATCAACGTACATGCATTTTATGTCATGGTATGATTTTCTGTTCAGGTTGAGTGCCTGTTAAGCATTTGAAGAGTGATTCAGGATTTCATTTTAGCACCAGGAGATTGGAAATATCATTGCATAACTTCTATTTCTAGCAGGCTTGTCACAGGGAAAGCAACAAAAAAAAATCAATAATGATGATGGTGTGATGATGTCATCAATGCAACTATGGCAAAAGAATAGAATAAATTACTATAAACTCAGTTTCTTGAACCTTCCCTGTTGCAGGAGTACTTGATTTCTTCTATTAAGATGAGAGATACTGGTGGTCGCAAAAGAAGCCAACGCACTTTAGCAAGGACAAGGAATGAAGAGAAGGTAACGAGACAATGACCTTGCTTACGTTTGAATCTTCCACTTGATTCACTATAGCTCGTTTACAGTTTCTGTATTTTACGTAGGAATCTCCTGTCTTGCCTATAACACAGACACCAATGTCAAAATTGTTGAAAAGAGTAGAAATTGCTAATCCAGGAAACGGAATGAACACTCCCAAGCATCATAAGAAGGTGCTCGATGACAATGAGTTTATTTACAGGGTATTCATTGGGTGGAGAAGGGAGGCTAAGAAGAGAATGAGAAAAATTAGTCGCATTCATTGTTATGTTAACTTTTTGAATGACAGGTGACTCACCATGAATACGAAGTTGAAACCACAAATGGCAGAACAATAACCAAAAGGAGGAAGACGAAAAGTACAGTCATGTTTGAAGTACGCGCTTAATATTCTCATTTCTCTGGGAATCTCAAAGTACAAGCTAGAGTTTCTTTCTCGTATCGGTTATATTTATCAGTTTCTAGTTGAAACTTTAGCTATATTTTTTTCTTTCCTGCTGATGCTTTATACGCATTACATCAGGATCCAAGGAAGGAAAAGAAGAATGCACCACAACTCGTTACACCCAGCAGTTTTATTAAGGTGACTGTAAAGCACTTCTGTGGCATCTTATCAAGTTTGATTTGTATCTTAGACTTCATTATGCCCAAAGAGAAAAAGAAGGCCAAAAGGAGACGGTCATAGATTGATGCAACTTCGGATGCTAGATTAACGAAAACTTTCAGACAATGATGTGGATTCTATCATCATGTTGTTGACATGCTTATTCTGGTTATTTGACTAGTTTGTCTTTATTGAATGCTCATGCAGGGAGGGAAGGGAGATCACCAGAAGCCATCAACTATAGGAGATCTGTTTTCAGAAGGGTCATTAAATCCATACACTGATGACCCGTATGCGTTTGACTAGAGGTGGTCTCTGGCCAAAAGGCGCTAACTTATTATGCTATTTTCTCTCTGAATTTGAATACTGAAGTCCAGCTTTCCTACAATTCACATCTTCATCATCCAGCTTTTGCTTCAAGATTTGGAATTTCTATATATGTGTTGAATTGTTGCTGCTAAATGAATTATCAAGATCAATGATAAACTGAACAAAATTCCAAAAAATTAAGAACAAAGAAAAATCCAGAGAGTTGGTTTTAACTTTCAAATATAGGCTTAAAATTGCGCTGATGGCATGGAACTTTTCTGGTAGTAGTTATTTCATGAAATCGTTTATGACATACCCACCTTCTCAAATTTCAATCAGACAAGTGCTTCCTTTTCGTCTGTACTTGAAGGTGTAGCTGTTAATTGCACTTACCCAGATATGCATGTTTTGCTGCACTTCAACCAGCAAATAGGCTTCGTGTTGTGACATTGCAGATGGAAATGCTGACGAGAACTCTCTTTCGCAAACTGGAAACTTGAAAAGAGAATGGGAATACACAACCATCCTGGTATATTGCCCTGCTACTTCGGAAAATGTTCATGTAGTTGATTCTTACATGAGTTACTGATGAAATATAGTACTATTCTGATGAGTGTATTTTTGTTGACTTGTTTGCGTCAGGCTGCTGGAGGAGGCAGTCTGTATCTGTAACCACTGCCAAGTACAGTGATTCTCTGCAACCGACTTCTTCACTCTGATTCAGTTTGCTGGGATGGATTCATCATCACATAACATAAGATCGTTGTGCTGAGCATGCTGTAACCATCATTCTGAGTTTTGATTCTGGCCTACCTACAGGGAAATTAAAAGGTACAGAACAAAAATGAAGTTGACCTTCACTTGGTACTTCAGTTTCAAACCAACAATGAAGTCTTTGAAATTGCAATGTAATAAAGTCAAGGAACTCCTAACATTACTTGAGTAATGATTTGAATTTCCATATTATGAACGGTTTAACTGAAGAGCAAATTTAACAGATAATAATTGTGATCATTCTTGGACGGGATTTTCATTTCTGGACCGAGTAGAGTGTCCACTACGTTTGATACATTACAATCCTTAGAGAAAAATATTTTCCTCCAATTCGTGTAGGAGATAACTAGTATCTTGCATGTATGGCATAAATTTGAACAAATTTATTTTAAATTTTTATCATCATCATCATTGCTGTCAATGTATTTTTTTTAATTACTAGACCTAAACTTTCGATATACTCCAATGACCAATGCTGCATATGTGGGTAAGAAGAGTTTTCTCCTACTTGCGTTCAGGAAAATTGTGCCCCGGTTTTGTTTTAGAATAAATTACTGGTGAAAGAAATCGCTTTTTTTTTTTTTCCCATAAGAAGGGGGTTTCTGTTTTTGAATGTTTATAGGATTTGAAGTACATATATATGGTTTTTACCAGCAAACTAATTGTCAGTTTTTTTCTGAAGAAAAAAAATCAATATCTTTCTGCTGTATTAAAACTGAAAAACTACAAGAAATAAGATCAAACCCGGGCATGAGAGCAAAGCGACGTAGCTTGAGAGAGAGAGTGACCTAATCTTTCCCAGCACCAACCCTTGCCGCTTCTACCATCTCTCCACGACCGGCACATCGAGCTCCTGAACCCCTTTAACGGAGGGAGAGAGGGAGAGAAAAGCAAAAAGGGCAAAAACCTATTATTCTTTTCGATTCAATGTATATCACTCACAATTTTTTTTTTGTAGTTAAAACTGCCACTAATGTTAATTTTATAACTAAAATATGCCATTAATATTTGTGATTAAGTGAAAGGAAGACATTGCTAATGTTAATGAGAGTATATACGGTGACAGAATAGAATATTCCGTTGAAATGCATGCTGAGTAAGACAACTAAACAGGACAACGTGTATATATGCAAAATGATTTCTGAATTCAGGAGAGAGTTGAATTAAAAATTGGGAACTAGGGTTCATAAGAGTTTAGAATTAGTTCAAGCCAAAGGAGGAATAGAGAGGAATAGAATTTGTTACCCATGAACTAAAAATCAGCACCAATGCTTCTATTCAACAGAATTTAGACATAAACAGAAAACAAAACCAGTACTCTCCATTACCTCAAATCAGTCGTGATTCTTCCACTCACAACCCAACGAACGAATCTCTGCCTTGATTCTCGTTTTTTTTGCTATTGGACAAAACCCTTCTCTATCTCATCTAATGGTTCAACTAGCGAGACCAACGTACTCTTCACCTTTTTCTCTTCGGACTTCCTGACCATTACACCCTATTTTCCACCTAGCCAAAAAACGTACACGTGTTACTCCACATATGCATGCCACATCAGCAATAAAGCCAACATCAACGTTCAGTGTGTCCAAAGTTATGGCGATTGCATATTCCAGTTATAAAATTAATGTTAGTGGCAGTTTTAACTGCAAAAAAAAAAAGTAGTGGGTGATATATGCTGAGTTGAAAAGACTAATGGGTTTTTTGCCCCTTTTGTCAGGAGAGAAAATTTGAAAAAATGTAGATATAGGGCAGTAATTAGGTGATTTTGTCAAAAGTTAAGGGCTAAGTGTACATTTTGCTTCCCAAATATTATGGAAAAAAATAAAGATGGGGGTCAGTAAGGCATACATAAAAAAGAATGGGAACCTAATGTGTATTTCTCCTTTATTCTCATTTAAAACGAACGACACCATTTTAGTGTATTTGTGCAGGCAATTGTATGTACAATCCCCAAATTCCCAAATCCCAAATCCCTACTAGACCTTTACTTACTTAACCTCATCATCCACTTTAGTGTCCTTCTTGCTTAACTCGCCTCATCATTGCTGCGTCGCATCACCCTCCCGTCCTCCAGTGTGGTGGGGTTCCACTCTTTTCCTGCTCTAGTGCTCCATCCAAGTCTTCAACAAGGAGACAACTCACCTTATTGTTCGTCGCTGCATTGAATCACCCTTTCGTTCTCCAACGTAGGGGCGTCGATTATCGCAGCTCATCGGTGTAGCATGACGATGGGTTTCCAATTTTCTCTTGCTTTAGTGCTGACCTTGCCCCTTCAAGCCTAAAATCCTGAATCCGCCACTACTGAAGTGCAACATTTACGAAGCACATTACATTTTCCCAATACACTTAATTACCAGCTGGATGATGAAGAACGCTGCAATATCACAAAACCCTTCATCGTCATTGGAGTACGCAATTACCTTTGTGTGGAAAATCTTTATAAACGAAAAGCATGTGCATTATTTGGTCTTTGTGCTTGTGAATTCTATTATAATTTATGCTTTACTTTCTGGTTCATGATACACCACTAGAATCACTATGAAAAGAAAATATCGTCTAAAAATTAGATGAATCATAGTGGCTGTCACCAAATGCTGCCTATATTGGCACTCGAATATGTTAACGAAAGGCTCCTCTAACACCACCTTAATGACTTCGCTGAACCTGACGAGCTCCGCCTGCTCAACACCCACATCAGCGCTTTTCCCATCGACATTATAAAGAGACTTTCAAACTTTTCTGCTTGCCTAGTGTGATCAGACTAGTGGTGGGGGTGTCAAGTATGAGGATGGCATCGATAGTGATGATGAAAGCAGGTACGACGATGTTGGAAGGTTGACTGAGTAAATCCAAAATACATCTCTTATCTTTACGTTTGTTTACTGTTGTTAGAATAAGTTCCTAGTTTGTAGGGATAAGATCAAGTTTCTAACATTTCCTTTATTAATCGTATCAATGAAGATATCATCTTGATTTTGTTCTAATTCTATAAAGGTTATAAGTAGCCAAAGTTGCTTTATGAGTAAGATACAGTTAGCATGTTTCAAAGTGCAACGTGTTCTATAGTTAGAGTTTGAATTTGCAATAAGTGATATCAAAGCCCAACCATAAGGCCTGAACTAGAGCAAAAGAAATAGCAGATTTCTTAAATAGTGAGAAAGAGAATCGGCATCAAAGAAGAGAAAGAATGGCGTCAAGTTCAGAAGGAAGTTTCGTGCAGCCTACCATACCAAAATTTGATGGATATTATGACCACTGGGCCATGCTGATGGAGAATTTTTTTTATATCAAAGGAGTATTGATCACTAATCGAGGAAGGAATCCCAACTGTAGAAATTGAAGAAACATTGACAGAAGGGCAACGGAAGGTCATCAGTGACCTAAAGCTTAAGGACCTCAAGGTAAGAAATTACCACTTTCAATCCATTGATCACACGATAATGGAAATCATTCTCAACAGAAGTACTACCAAGAACATTTAGGATTCTATGAAAAGAAGTTTCAAGGATCTACCAGAGTCAAACGTGTGCAGCTTCAATCTTTGAGGTGAGAATTTGAAGTACTGTAGATGAAGGAAAGCGAGAAGGTAAATGAATACTTATCCTTGACTCTGGAAAATTGCTAACAAAATGAAGATACATGGAGATAAGATAGAGCAGGTGGTGATCATTGAGAAAATATTAAGGTCTATGACCTTAAAGTTCGAGTGTGCTCTATCGAGGAATGCAACAACCTAGAGATGTTGACACTAGACGAACTACAAAGTAGCCTACTGGTGCATGAACAAAGGATGATCAGCCATGATAAAGAAAAACAAGCTCTTAAGATCAGCTATGAAGAAAAAAGTGAACCTAGAGGTAGATGAAGAGCAATATCCCAAGGAAGGGGAAAGGGGAGAGGTAAAGAACAATTTAGTAAGGCAGCCGTAGAGTGTTACAATTGCCATATGCTTGGACACTTTCAATATGAGTACCCGAGCTGGGAAAAGAATGCCAATTTCACTAAGATCAGTGAGGATCAAGAGCTACTGCTGATGCCTTACATTGAGGTGCATAATTTTAAAAATGAGGAGGTGTGGTTTCTTGACTTCGATTGTACTAACCATATGAGTGATGACAAGCACCGGTTTCTTGAGCTTGATGAAACCTATAGACAGGAAGTGAAACTTGGCAATGACACAAAAATGACATTAACAGGAAAAGGAAATGTCAAGCTGCATGTTCGTGGAGCAACTCAGGTGATAACTGAAGTATTTTATGTTCTTGAGCTAAAAAATAACTTGCTTAGTATTGGACAGTTGCAAGAAAAGTAGCTGGCTATTTCAATTCAAAATAGAACTTGTAAGATTTATCATCCTGTAAGATGACTAATTATGCAAACTCATAATAGAATGTTTTTGTTGCTTACTTCTAAGCCAACCCATGTTCCAAGTCCAACCTGTTTTCAAACAACTTTAGAAGACACAACACATTTGTGACATCGAAGATTTGGTCACCTAAACTTTAACGGTCTGAGGACCTTGTTCTGCAAAAGGTTGGTGAAAGGCTTGCCACCACTTAAAGCTTCATCCAAGTTATGCACTGGCTACATTACAGACAAACAACACAGAGATGTAATTCTGAAGAAAAATGTGTGGAGAGCCTCCCAACGACTACAACTTGTGCATTTGGATATTTATGGCCCAATCACTCCTGAGTCCAACAGCAGTAAAAGGCATATAATCATCTTCATAGATGATTATAGCCAAAAGGTATGGACATATTTCTTACATGGCAAGTCTGAAGCATTTATCATTTTCAAGAATTTTAAGAGATTGGTATAAAAGCAAACAAGAAATTTTATTTGCTGCCTTCAAACTGATAGGGGTGGGGAGTTCACCTCGCTGGAGTTTAATGATCATTGCAGTGCAAATGGCATCTGGAGACAACTTACTATAACTTACACACTATAGCAAAATGGGGTTGCGAAAAGAAAGAATCGTACCATTATGAATATGGTACGATGCATGCTAAATGATAAAGAGATTCCAAAGGCATTTTGGCCAAAAGTAGTCAATTGGGCAATGCATGTCTTTAATCAATGCCCCACATTAGCAGTGAAGGATAAAATACCTAAAGAAACGTGGAATGGAATCAAGCCCTCTGTAGATCACTTCAAAGTGTTTGGGTGCATTGGGCATGTCCACATACCACACAAAAAAAGACATAAATTAGTCAATAAAAGTCTCAAATGTGTGTCCTTGGGCATTGGTGAATAGTCCAAAGCTTACAAGATGTTCGATCCTGAGTCAAAGTAGATTATCATAAGTAGAGATGTTATGTTCAAAGAAAAAGAGAAGTGGAATTGGAACACGCTTGCTGAACATACTTATCATGATAGTTGGATTGGGAAATGACGACGAAGGTGACAACAAAGAAGAAGAGCAGCTTGAACCAAATAAGGAAGAAGAAGCTACTGACTCCAACTCATCATCTTCATAAGAACCAGCTACAAACAATGCTCCAAGTCCAATTTAAGGGAGGACATGAAGAAAAACGGTATGGATAGAGGATTACATAAGTGGTGAAGGACTATCCGATGAGGAAGATCTACAACAATTTGTCATGTTCACTTCAACAAATGATCATGTGTCTTTCGAAAAAAGCTGTCAAAAGTTCTACATGGAAAGAACCCACAGACCTAGAAATTAAAACTATCGAAAGAAATGAAACGTAGGAATTGACTGATTTACCAAAAGAAGCCAGAAAGATAGGTGTATAATGGATTTTCAAAACCAAACTGAACGAGAAAAGGGAAGTAGACAAAAGAAAAGCTTGCCTTGTGGCCAAAGGGTACTGTCAACAAGTTGGAATCGATTTTACCGAGATATTTGCCTTTGTTGCTCGTTGGGATACTATTAAAATGATTCTTGCACTTACAACTCATAGAGAATGGAAAGTATATCAACTGGACATGAAAAGCGCATTCTTGCATAAGAAACTTCATGAAGATGTGTTCATTGAACAACCATAAGGTTACATAATAAAGGGAGTAGAAAAAAAGGTTTATAAATTGAAAAAGGCTTTATACGAATTGAAACAAGCTCTATAAGCCTGGTTCAGTAAAATTGAGTGCTACTTTATTAAGGAAGGATTCGAGAAATGTTTATGTGAGCATACACTATTCGTAAAATTTGGTGAAGAAGGAAGAATTCTTAAAGTCAGCTTGTACGTGGACAATCTTATCTGTACAAGGAATGATGAAAAAATGTTCAAGGATTTTAACAACTCTATGAAGAAAGAATTCGACATGTTTGATCTTGGAAGAATAGTACTTTCTCAAAGTAGAGGTGATGCAAAATTTAGATGGAATTTTTATAAATCAGAAGATGTATGCTTATGAAGTGTTAGAAAGATTTGGGATGGAACATTGCAACCCAGTAAAAAATCCCATAGTTCCAGGATGCAAGCTCGTGAAGGATAAAGGAGGTACTAGGATCGATGCCACCACATACAAATAAATGGTAGGCAGCCTTATGTATTTAACTGCAACCAGATCGGACTTCATGTTCGTAGTCAGCCTAATTAGTCATTGTATAAAAACACCTACAGAGTTGCATCAATAAGCTATAAATAAAATTTTTCGATATCTAACAGGAACAACTGATATAGGAATCTTTTACAAGAAATGAGGTGAAACATGTTTGGTGGCCCATTCAGATAGTGATTATATAGGAGATCTTGATGATCGAAAGAGTATTTCAGGTTATGTGTTCAAACTAAGTTCAGGTGTTGTAGCATGGTCTTCCAAGAAACAACCAGTAGTCACTCTATCTACTATTGAAGCTAAATTCATAGCTGTTGCTTCTTGTGCATGTTAGTGTATGTGGATGCAGAGAATTCTTAAAAAACTTGGCCTTAACCTGAGCAAATGCACTACTATTTTCTGTGACAATAATTCAACTGTTAAGCTCTCGAAGAATCCCATCATTCATGGTAAGAGTAAGCATATTGATGTTTAGTATCTTTTTCTTTTAGAGTTAACCAAGAATGGTTTGGTTGATCTAGTGTATTATGGATTTAAAGATCAGTTGGCTATTATTATGACAAAACCACTAAAGTTAAAAGTGTTCTTGAACTTGAAAGGACAGCTTGGGATTTGCATATTTCTAGGAGTAAATTGACTGCATTCTTACGAGTTAGTTTAAGAAAAAATATGTTGGAAAGCTGACTAAGTAAATCCAGAATACATCTCTTATCTTTATGTTTGCTTACTACTGTTAGAATAAGTTCCTAGTTTGTAAGGATAAGATCAAGTTTCCAATGTTTCCTTTATCAATCATATAAATGAGAATATCCTCTTGATTTTGTTCTAATTTTGTAAAAGCTATAAGTAGCCAAAGTTGCTTTATGAATAAAATACATTCAACAAGTTTCAAAGTCCTTTATGTTCTTGCATTTAGAGTTTGAACTTGCAACAGACAGTCAAGTCCAGCAACAGCCGCTGGCCCTAGGTCCATTTGGTGATGCCGCAGTTTATGCAGTTAGTTGCCATACCACGTTGATACCAATGAAGAATTGGACCTTGTGTTAAAAGAGCCCCCCATTTCAGTGGTGCCTCTTCTAACATATATACGGTGTCGCTCAAAAGTAATTACAAGTAGTTAGCACAGAAATTACTATAAGAGAACTAGGTTTTGGTGACCATTTACAGTGACAAAAGAAGCGGTTACTAAGCTTTCAGTCACTAAATCAGTCAGTAAAAAATGCATTCAACATCCCAAGAAGAATGTTGACTGGCTAAGGATTGGTTAAGATTTTGTCACCAAATTTGGTTACTAAAAGATCAGTAATTAGTCAGTGTATTGACCAATCTAGTGACCAACTCTAATCGGTCACCAAAAACTTCACCAAAAAGCCTCTACCACCATTCATTCAGTGTAAATATATGCACATCTTCGATTCTCTTTTCTTTTATGCATATCTTTTTCACTTTTCTTGTTATTTTCTGTCATTCTCCGTCGATCTCCTTTGTCTGAGAGGAAAAGAAGTATTATCTGGAGATCGATTCTTTGTAACTAGAAATACAATATTGCAGTTTAGGTAAGTGCTTTATACGATATTAATGAAACATTTTAAAATTTTATGTACAAATAGGCATTCATATATATATGTAATATTGTTACATTGCATTCAAATTGTAGAATGCCTGACTATGATTACTGTTGTCATAAAAAATATTAAGGATGTACGATGATTTCGATGACATGAAGTCTTCATATGCTTAATATTTTTTATGTTCAATACTCATCGATTGTCCAAGTTGGACAGTTAAAAAATGTGCAAGTCATTTTTTACAGCAGTTATATATCTAATTTTTCTAAATGATGTATAAGTTTCGGTGTTGTGGATCCTTGTTCCTCAGAAGCTTGATTTGAGATACATTCTTAAAACTGTATAGTCTGAGGAACTAAGGGGAAATGCTACTGAAATTTATACATGAAAGTTAGATAAATCACAACACAAAAGTATGGGTTGACTTGCACATTTTTGAATAGGCTAGGACCATTCCCTTTAGAGATTGTAGGATGACATGCTTTTTAGTACATTATTAAAAAAATGAGGAATTTATTTAGTGGTTATATATATATTTTTTTTTGTAGGAGAGCATTATGGATTATGGGCGTGGTTGAATGTATAGGCGATTACTGGAAGATGGATACATGAATCCAGAATTCATAAATGGTGTAAAGGAATTCTTATCTGTTGCTTGTAACAGTGAAACAGATATGATTAAATGTCCATGTCGACGTTGCCGTAATAGATATTATCGAGTACAAAATGATGTTGGAGAGCATTTGTGTCGATTTGGCTTTGTTGATAACTATTATGTGTGGTATTGTCATGGTGAGAAATATAATATGGGAAGCGAAAATTTTTGTAGGGGAGAAACATCAAATCCGTCATCATCGAGAACAAATTTAGGAAACCATAATGGTTTACACAATAATAGAAGTGAGTTTGAGCAAATGGTGATTGATTCAATGAGACCGATATTGGATAATATTCCATATGCTGGAATAGATTTTAATGCAGGCAATGAGGAGGATACGGATGAGGAGGGTGATACCTTTAATAATGAGGAGGAAAATGATTGTGGTAATGCATTTAACTTTAATGAGGTGGAACGTGAAATTCCAAATCCGAGCGAACAAAACTTTTACAGTTTACTTAGCGATGCTTCAACACCTCTATGGGAAGGATGTAGGAAACATACACGGTTGTCAGCGGTGTGCCAGTTATTGAGCTGTAAAAGTCAGTTTAATATGTCTGATGCTTGTTTCAATAAGGTTATATCACTTGTCAAAGAAATGACTCCAGAAGATGACCAATTGCCAGAAACATTATATGACTCGAAGCAAATGATGAAAGGGTTAGGTTTACCATATTTGAAAATAGATGCATGTCCAAAGAATTGTATGCTCTTTTACCGTGAGAATGCACAGTTGATGTATTGTACAGTTTGTGGCCAGTGTAGGTATAAAGAAGAGACAATGAACAGAGATAAAAAGAAACCAATACCAAAAAAAGTCCTTTAGTATCTACTTATAACTGATCGGTTAAAGCATCTATTTATGTCAACAAAGACAACAAAACATATGATTTGGCATGCAAGTCATCATGGTACAGATAATAACACAATGGGACATCCATGCCAAACAGATGCTTGGAGACATGTGGATCGAACATACCCATCATTTTGCTCGGAAATTAGGAATGTAAGGCTTGGTTTGTGCACTGATGGGTTTATGCCAAATTCTTCAACAGGTGGCACATATTCAATTTGGCCTATATTCATAGTAGTATACAACTTACCGCCAGATATGTGTATGAAGACACCATACACATTTCTCTCATTAGTAATTCCAGGACCAAGATCACCCGGGCGAAATATTGATGTGTTCCTTAGACCTTTAATTAATAAGTTAAAAATGTTATGGATTGATGGTGTCGAAACATGGGATGCATTTTGTTGTCAAAATTTTCAGATGAAAGCATGCTTATTATGGACAATCAGTGATTTTCCAACATATGGAATGCTGTCAGGGTGGAGTACTCATGGTAAACTAGCATGTCCATATTGTATGGATTGTCTTGAAACTTTTCAATTGAAACATGGAAGAAAGCTCTGCTGGTGGGATTGTCATACGAAGTTTTTGCCTGATAATCATCCATTTCGTGCAAACCTTATTGCATTTAAACCAGGCAAAAAAGAACGATCTGTCGCGATTACACCAATGTCTGGTGAAAACATATTGTAAATGCTTGAACAATTTCAATTTCCACCTTTTGGATCTGATTGGGATAATGATCATGTCATTGGATTTGGAAAAAACCATAATTGGTTGAAACGTTCTATTTTCTGGGAGTTGCCTTATTGGAGGAATTTATTAGTGAGACACAATCTTGATGTTATGCACATTGAGAAAAATTGTTTTGAGAATTTGTTCTATACAGTGATGGATATAAAAGGAAAGACAAAAGACAATCCCAATGCACGAAAGGATCTGAAGAAATTAGAGATGCGCCCCGAACTACACTTACAAAAAGTTGGTCAATCGACTATTAAACCTAAAGCATCTTATGCTTTGAATAGGCATCAAGTTGAACAAATATGTGTGGCTTAAGGGTTTTAAATTTCCAGATGGATATGCATCAAATTTGACTCGTAATGTGAATATGTTAGATAATAATTTTTACGCCTTCAAGAGCCATGACTGTCATGTTTTGCTGCAGCGCTTACTACTGATTAGCTTGCGTGGGCATTTACCAAATGCTATATGGGAAACAATATGTGAGTTTTGTTCTTTTTTCCGACAACTATGCTCAAGTAAACTTCATTTTCAAGACATTGAAAAATTGGGACATATAATCGTTATCACGTTATGTAAGCTAGAAAAGATTTTCCCACCATCGTTCTTTGATTCAATGGAGCATCTACCTGTACACTTAGCATACGAGGCCTATCTTTGTGGACCAGTTCAATTTCGTTGGATGTATCCTTTTGAGAGGTTAGCATATAACCTAAGTATATATTTATCTCACAAACGGTTTGTGTTATGTCATTATGTTAATTGCTTGTGCAAGTAATTTGTTGTTTGTCTAGGCTGATGCGATCCCTTAAATGGATGGCTCGTAACAAAGCTAAATTAGAGGGATCAATTGTTGAGGCATATTTAGTTCAAGAGATGACAACATTTTGTGAACACTATTTTGGCGATGAGACTAATACAAGGCTAAATCGTGAACCGCGAAATACTTATACGAATCCGAGTGCAAATCCGGAGAGTCTCATAGTTTTTCGCAATGAAAATCGAAACTTTCCTGTTCGTGGCTTTCGACGGGTGATTGATGAAAATGAATTACGCCAAGCTCATATGTATATTCTATTCAACAGTGTGGAGGTTGACCCTTTTGTCCAGTAAGTAATAAAAAAGGCTATTTCGTAATTTAATAATTATTTTTTTTCTAATTTATGTCATTTTATCATGGTTTCTATTTGTAACTACAAAATCTTCTTGGATGTCATGCGACGTAAGTTTCCTCAGGCAAATAATGGACAACTTGAAACATTTCGCATTCAACATTTTGCACGATGGTTTCGTGAATATGTAAGACTTTACAATAATATTGATATGTTAAATATCAGATTGGTTCCTCTTTTAAATATTAGCTAAAGTATTGTAATTTTTTTCAGGGGAAACGATGTCCTGAAATTTTAAGCAACAAACTTATCAAATTATCTCGCGGGCCACTGTACAATGGAACATGCCATAAGGGATGCTTGGTAAATGGATTTTGATTCCACATGCACACTTATGGATCTACGAGATCAACAGCAAATTGTGGTGTTTGTGTAAAAGGTGACACAAGGAGTTCATGGGGTTTCGATTTCTATGAAATTGTGGATAATATAATTGAAATACAATATTTAGGAGCCAAATTGCTTAGCATAACTTTCCATTTACTTCACCACCAAATTTGTTACTTTACTCACTCCCAAATTTACCACACAACAACCCTATCCTGAAATCTGAGTGTCGTCTTCCATCGGCCCTGCCCCAAATTAGTCTCCCTTTTCAGCAAAATGCTTCGATCGGTCTCCGTAACTCTACTCTGCTCGGATTAATTTTGCTCCCCACTCTCTCTTTTTTGCTCCTTTATAGGCATTTGGTACTTGTTTTTTACTTTTTTTAATCTACCATCATGTTGTTTTCTATTTTTTTTGGTTGATTTCTGATTTTTTTTGTTTCACCTAGAATATTGTTGATCTAAATCCATATGAGCCTTTAATGACTCTCTTACAATTGTGATACTTTTTTAAAAATGGGTAGGAAAATCATATTTAATCATATAAGTATACCTGAAGTTTAATAATTTATTGTTAAGGATATTCATGTGAATTTTAAAAAATTGTAAAATTCATTTTCTATTTAGTATGTACATGAACATTTTGTTGAAAATTTATATGTCAAGTTGTGAAATTTTTAAAAGTACTTTGCACAAATTGTAAAGTGGTTTTATAATTTATAGATTATGGCCCGTGGACTTCCTCCTGCTCGACAAGGTAGTAGTCATGACTCACCACGTGACTCTACTGGTTAGGGATCTAGGCCAGGCCAATTTTCTCAGCAGAATCATCCGTCGACTATTGGGTCTCATCCTTCTGCTCGTAGAGGTTGGGGGGCATTCGGATAGTGCATTTTTCTCAGGGATCTGGCTAGTGGAGGGGCGGGAGGCTACATTTACCCACAGGTTTTTACTTCATTCCAGCTTGGTGGACCAACATATAGATTCCCCCAGTTCGAGTTTGGGGATTTTCCTGGACGATGGGCTCCTCGATTCCAAGATGGTATTTCAAAGTCTGGTTCAGAGAATCAGCCAGAGGGTTCACACCGTACAAGTGGTGACTACCACAAGCCACCACTACAAGAGCAACAGCCTCTCGCAGGAGAGACTGAGCGGATCCATATTGTTCCATCTGAGTAAGTATTACAATTTTCTTAATAATAATTTATTTAGTACTTTACATAATCATTTAATAATTTATAACTAATGACATTGTCAATTTTAATCAATGTAGTTTCTTGCGCAACAATCAAGTGCGCAATAGAGTGCGCGAGATTTCCCATACACTTTTCAGAGGTGACGTTAATGATTTCAAGGATTTCTTATCAAACAGAAGGGAGAAGTCTTTAGTGCAGCTATAGGTATGACTATTTCATTTTGTTTAATACTTTTTTTTTATGCCACAATTTTTGTTAAAGACATATAAGTTTATTTGTGTTTTGCATGTTTTAGCAAATGCACTAGTGGGATTCTGAAGATGAAATGGCAATGAAGAAAGCTTACTTTAAGCTCTTAGGCAGAGGTTACAAGAATAGGCTTCATAAGTTTCGGATGGATGCGATAAAAAATGTGGGACATGATTTCTACCCTGTAGAAGATTACTCCCGTATCATTCCTTTTCGCCCACCTCAGATTGCTAGTGAGGACTGGCAACAGTTATGTGATCATTGGAACACCCCTGAGTGGA
This sequence comes from Aquilaria sinensis, assembly GCA_005392925.1. Lineage (NCBI taxonomy): Eukaryota > Viridiplantae > Streptophyta > Magnoliopsida > Malvales > Thymelaeaceae > Aquilaria > Aquilaria sinensis. The sequence goes on along the minus strand of SMDT01000854.1, from coordinate 6,925 downwards.
AGTGCAAAAGTAAGCTTGGGAAGAAGAATAAGGTAGGGAAGGACGCTCCACCAGGTGCAGTTGGCCTAAAGCATTCATTCGGGCCTCAGACCAAGGAGATTCTTTATGATAAGATGGTATATCAATTTTACCATATTCAATTTCCAAATTATAATTTACATATAATTGTTATATTTCACTTAACTACATTTTTTATAACAGGTTGTTGAGAATCAGGAGAATCCTAAAAATGGCATGAATTCTATGAGCGATCCACTAACAAAAAGGGAACAAATTAGAGGTTTTCGGATTCACAGAGACAGTTACAAGTACTAATTCATGACACTTTAAGGACTAATGTGTTGAAAATTAAAAGTTAGGACATAGTTGAATAAGTTAGATAAGTTAGAAGGTAAAATGAAAATAAGGATCAAATTGAGGGCATGCTTGGTAAAAAGGTGAAACTTCTAGTGAATTTGAGATTATAACCAAAATTTAAGGGCTTAATTGTACAAATTGTAGTAGATTATAGTCCATAATGAAATAAATTAAAAAATTGAGGGTATAATTGCAAGAGTGATAGATTTGGAATAATCCAACCTAATTTGTTCAACAAAACAAAATAAATTAAAAAAATGTTGGCATAATTTACTAAATTCTAACTATAAAGGACGGATTAAACAAATTGTTTAATATAGGTATGTATAGAATAATATCATGGTTCTCGATAATAAATGCAAATGTCTTTTAGGAGAAGTACCTAGTTGAGGTCTGCCGTCATCATGGGGATGATCCTAAGAACCATCCCCAATTTGATATTGATGCATGGAGGGTTGTTACTGGTGGGCCAAGAAGAGAAGAATGGATAGGTGTCCCGCAGTTTCTCATTGTTCCTGATAGATCTCGACATGCTCGATCAGAGGTATATATACTATGTTTACCATAATTTTATAATATAAATTATCAAATCATACAAGTTTTTTATTTGATTTTGACAAATTTGTCTAACAAAATTGTAGGGTTTCTCAAATGATCGCACAGAAGAGCTATCACAGCAATATCAGGAGCTATGTGCTACAAATGCCATGCTTATTTTAAAGATGTCTCAATTGCAGCAGGAGCTTACTCATACGCAGTATATTGCTTATTTGGCTCAAATGGAGTATAACAAGACAGTGGGCCTTCAGTAGTAAAAAATACAGGACATGGAAAGAACAATGAAGTACTTTCAAGATCGTGCTGGATGTGACTTTCAGGCTGCCATGACTTTTGCTCTTGAAAGACTACAGTCAGTTGGCGGCCTCCCTGTAGGAGTTGATCTAGCTTGGGTTGCTGGAGGATCCAGCACTACATCAGCCGCCCATGTTGGTGATGCTGATGTGGAGGAGGAGGAGGAGGAGGAGGAGGAGGAGGCATCTGATGGAGAAAATGATAGTTAGTATAGTTAGTATTTAGGGATAATTTGTTATATATGTAGGGATAATTTGTTATGTTTGATCTTTTGATAAAAAAATATTTTTGTATATATATATATTAATTATATTTATATTAATTAACTTGAAATCACAATATTTTTGTTACATGTATTTTAATTATAATATATGGCTAATTAAATTATTAATTTTAATACCTAAAGTTTATAATTGATAAAAATAAATTAATAAAAAAAACAGTTTCACTAACCGATTAAATCAGTCACTAAATCAATCACCTTTGCTGACTGATTAAATTTGTCACTAAATCAATTACCCATGTGATTGTTTTTACTGACCAAAATTTTACTGATCATTTGTTGACCACATATTTCGGTCACCAAAAAGTGTTTTGGTGACTGATTACTGACTGATATGCTGGTCAGTTTTCGCGATCTTTCTTGTAGGTAATGTTTTTTTTCATTCTTCTGTAGATGAGTATTGTATATTATTTTTATTTTTATTCTCTTTTTATTTAAAATAAGTTAGACTTAATATTATATGGCTTAGCAATCATTTTTTGGCCAACACATAATAATCATTTGAATAGTAACTTTTAGTTAGTAATTTAAAAATAATTATTTTAAGTTTTTTAAGCTTCTTATAAAGTATAGGGTATTGTTGATCTTTCTCATCACAGGCGTATTCTAAAAACGACACATGGCAATTTTTTTTTGTTTTTAGCAAATTAACTGTAATATTTTACATGTGGATTACTAGCTGGCCAAAATACGCAGTTGGCCCCTTAACTTGGCCAACTCTAACAAGTTAACCCTTTATGTTTGACTCAGTGTGAGTTAGTCCCTCAACTTTACAAAATTTAGCAAGTTCGTCCAAATTGGATGAAAAGGTAAATGGAGTTGGATATTTTGCTGATCTGGTGTGGAGCTGTGCTGAGCTGGTATTGCCATGTCAGTGCTTTTTCCACCTCAACCCATCTTCTTTCTCTTGCTATTCGTTTATTCCGGCGAAGCTCATCGTCTCAATGACCGAGGCTTTTTCACTGTCGGATCCTTCCTAGGGGGCCACTCTTCGCCTCCATCTTCTTCCGCTTCCTTGTCGATGGGGCAGCGGTTTCTTCACATCATCTTCACCGTCGAATCGATAATCGCCACACTGGTTTTTTTGCATCGATCATTGCCGAATCGATGGCCCCTTGTCCAATGAATCACTGAATCAATGAATCAACACATCGATGAATCAACTGATCTTGCTCGCCGAAACCTACCAAATCCCGCCAGAAGAATTGATCGGCCGCTTGCCTTCATGAATCGACGCTGCCAAATCGACAGAGCCTTCGAATCGATCATCAATGAATCGATGCATCGATGACTTGATTGATCCTACTCGCTGAATCCCACCGAATCTAGTTGCCGAATCTCGCAAAAAAACCTGCTCCACCGCCTGCCTTCATGTTGGCAGTCGTGAAGATCACCGCCCGAACGCGCCCTTCGTTTTAATTTTTAATTCACCTGCTTGCCTAACAGACAGCGTTTTCCCAGCTGACCGTTTTTCGTTAGCAGATGGACTAAACCGTTAAGTTTAGCAAACTTTATAGACTAAAATGCTAAATCTGCAAAGTTAGAGGACTAGCTCACACTGAGTTAAACAAAAAGAACTAAATCGCTTGAGTTTGTCAAGTTGGAGGACCATATGCGCATTTTGGCCTTGCTAGCCTATATATGAAATAAGATGGTGGTAACATGTGGTAGTCAAAAGTATAAGGTATTATTGATCTTTCTCATAACAGGTGTATTCTAAAAATGACACAGCAATTTTTTTTTTTAGTAAGTTAACTGTAATATTTTATATGTGGATTACTAGCCTATATATGAAATAAGACGGTGGTAACATGTGGTAATCAAAGACATCATTATTGACTTTCACCCAAAATTTTAAATTAAATCACCTAAACAACATTAAATTGATATTTAATTGAAATTTAGTTGAGACTTAATTAGGATTTAATATAATCTGATTAGTATTTTATCTGTAATTTAAGATTACCACTACCATTACTATCTCCTCTCTCTTCTTCTCTCCCCCATCATCATTATTTTAGAACTCCTCCTGCCTCTCATAAAACCGAACTGATTTTATGCTTCCCTAGCGGAAGCGGCGATCTCGAGCCTTCTCTCCTCAATCTCTATAACCACTACAGCCGCTACGGTCGCACCCCTCTTCGATCGCGCCGGTTCATTCTCTTCTTTCTTCCTTTCTTCCTCCCCTAACCCCACCTCTTCCGTTTCACTAAAAATTGCAGCTTTGTTCTAAGAAAGACGCCATCCAGTTAATGGTCGACGCCGTCAATGGAGGAAGAATTTGTCTGATAGTGCAGCAGTATCACAGCTCTGGGCGCTGAGTGACTAATCAGTCTCTGAGGGGAGCAGAGGCAGATAAAAGGGAAGATTGAAATGGGAGCAGAAAGCGAGAGGAAGAGGAAAGCCAGTTGTTGAGGCGATATTGAAGATATGAGCATTGATGGGTCGGCCTTGAACTATGATTCGAATTGCTTTTTTTCTTTTGACTTTTCTCGTGGGTTTCTTATATTAATTGCTGTTTTTATCTGGTTGAGGGTGAAGAAGGTGCAGCTTTCTGACTCTGCCCAGGGAACTAAAAGTCCTATTCGATCCTCGACAAAAAGTAACAACACCAGTGTAAGGTGTTAAGCTCTCCTAATTTAGTAGTTTCCTCTTAATTAGTGGGACACAAAAAAACTGGTAAATCAACCATATTTCTGTAGAGCGAATTCGCTGCACGTGCAAAAGCTCACTGTGATGGAGTCAATGGCCATGATCAAGCTACGGCTTCAGATAACAATAACTCTACATCGGGGAGCTTTGAGAGTTGGATGGTGGTTTCAGTTCCTGGGAACAAACCTGCACCACCATCTAATGTAAACTATTTTTTCTTTCTGTATAAAAGGAAAATAAAACAAAAATACTGAACTATTTTACTTTATGGAGCCTGGAATGCTTTCATATCATTGATTTTCTAATCTAATCCTTGTATTCTGTTAATAGCATGCCGCAGCTGTAGTTGGGAACAAGATGATTGTTGTTGGTTGCAAATCAGGAAATGGTTTATTAGATGATGTGAAAGGTAGTAATTTGTAGTTTCTGGCCAATAAAAAACAATATTGTCATCCAAATTATAATTACATTCAATAATGTGGATTGGTATTCAGAAGCGTGTATAGAAAAGGCTTTAATGCTGATGTCCTTCACAAGTTTTTCTCATGAGCTTTAGTAGTATATGAATTATGCTATTGTGACTTCAGGGTTCACAAGAACATCAAACTGTTTTTATCTAAATCAAATTGTTTTTTTCTTCTTGCTGGCTTGCTTCCCTTTTTTTCTCTCTCTTCAAAATGCTGGTAGAGAGTTGTATTAACTTTTATCACATGGACCTTGGTGAAGTGTTCTGAATCCTACCGTATGTCTCTAGACCACTTGCAAAGGAGTAGGTTCTAATAAGAAATAAATTTCCCTGCTGCCAGCCATTTTGTAATGTAGATACAGTTTCCATTGGGAGCAAGGGTTATTCTGCATCAAAGATTCATGTTAAATTCTTTCCATTTGGGTTCTTGTCTCTAGCCTTTGATGCTTGCCTCTGTCTGTCTTCTTTCAAAATACCTGCCATTGTTCTTTGTCTGGTTTTTCTGGTTTTATCTATTTTCCTGTCTTCTTCCAAAATATACGCCATGGTTCTATTTCATGCTATCTTTGTTTGGTTATTCTGGTTTTGTCTATTTTCTCCATGGCAAAAGGATAAAGCATTCATTATTAGGTGAATTTGCAAGGTTTATAGTTTTCTCCGGTATTAGTAATTCAATTTATTTTAACTTAAGTTAATTGACTTCAAAATAGCTTATTTTTATTCTTACGTCTTTTTTATCTGGAATTAATTTTAATTAAAAGCCAATATTATATAACTGTAATAATCCATTAAAAATACAATTTTTATAATCTCACTAAATTTCTATAAATTTTTCTAGTTTAAGGCATTAAAAAATTCATAAAAATTTAATAACATTGTGAAAATTTACTTTCAAATGAATTATTGTATCTACATAATATATTAGCTTTTAAATAAAATTAGTTTCCAACTAAAAAAAAATTTAGAAGTAAACATAAGTTAGTTGACTTAATTTAAAATGAATCGGTTAGAATAATGACTTAGGTGGAGCAAACTATACTTCTAAATTGATTGAAACATCAAAGGTCTTTTGTTTTGTGTTGATCGACAGATGCTGACTCTGGTAGTTGCTCGTCTTTTTTATCTTAAATTGGTATGGGTGCCTATTATTTATAGTTATGATTTATGATGCCTCATCCACTAGAATGAAACAAAGAGATGGAAAATAAAACATAATGTTAGTTCCGGCATGTACTTTTTGTTATTTTATGTCTTATATCATTTTCTGAAATTATTCTGAAACTTTTAGTTCTTGGATACTTTAATCTATCACCATTCATTATCTTGATTGTTGTTTTGCTATCTTAGTTGCACTACACCACATGTTTGGAAGGCTAGGAATCATGGGATAGTCAAAGAAGAAGAGGCCCTCGGATGTGGTCCGGACATAATCTTTTATATTGGCAAATGGCCAGCTCCAATTTTTTACCTCTTACCATTGCCTAAATTAACTTTTAGAAATTTTGTAATTCCTATTGGGTATACCAGTTGAATATTTGTAATTTAAAGCTCAACTAATGATATATTTATAATTTACCTCAAAATGTCACCACCGACTGAGTTTGTGATACTGTGCGGTTATCGTGTAGCTCGTATTCTTTTATGTATTATCAGTTTAGACCTATGTTAGACATTCAATTTTTTAGTTCCTCATTCATATATATATATATATATGTTTTTGTTATCTTTGTAATTTGAATCTAATATATATTATTTTCAAGAACTAAAAAAAAAAATCTCCAATGCAACGCTGGTATATAATAACTAGTTATAAATAGAAGTTTTTGGCTAAATACTTAAATAGAGTTTTTTATATCCATCTACTACTCCAGTAGTTAAGTTAAGCTAATATATATCATGATTATATTTATCTAAGCTTAATTTTACCTAATTGATGAAGCCAACTCCAAAACCAAGCAAGATCCTTCCCAAGATGAGCATGCATGGCAACATTAACAGCACGCCGTTAATGGCGGCTCCAGTGAGGAACGTGGCGCCGCCAATGACCAAGGTGTTTCTATGGCTCAAAGAGGCATTGTTTGATTGTAAAGAAGGAAGCATCTAACCCGGCAATATAGAGAGAAAAGATGCGAAAGAGGTCAAGATTTGGCTATCATAATTACAATTACATATTTGTCCTTGCTTCTGCAGCCTTCCTCACAATCACAAGTCACAACTGATGAGAAAAACTTGCTTAGAATTGGCACCATTAAGTTACTCCTTTCAACTTAAATCGACTCGATTTTAACAACTGAAAAGCGGATCAGTTTGGATTG
>SMDT01000853.1:0-131047 GCA_005392925.1 Aquilaria sinensis | reverse complement strand
GGCATAGGTGCTTCGACTACTGTTCGGGTAAACGGCGACTCGTCTCCGCTGAAGGTTTCTGACAACCGGGACTAGACGGGTTTCCGAGCTACCTGTCTTTCCACCATCTCTAACCACTTTAGGATTTTTTCCATGAGGAGTGTGGCGTTGGGCTTTTCCTTTTGCTGCCTGGCAGCCTCCAGCAGTGGAGAGTGATGCCCCCTTTTTGGAGAGTAACTTCGGTGCCGAGGGGATTGCGATTTCTCTTATGGTGAAGAACTTCTTCGGCTGGGAGTCCTCGGTCATTTAGACCCCGTTTCTCCCATAGGTCGAACCCCAAGGGGCACATTTTCCGTCAAGGACTCGTCATATTGGTCCCCAGTTCCCGAACTCCGGTGAGTTGACTTCGGGCTTTTCTCTCGATAAGGTGCTGGTGAGGGGGCCTTCAGTCTGTAGTCATCTATGGCCACCATCGGTCCAGTTGCTGCTTCATTTCAGCTACAATGAAGCGCTGAAAATCATACAGGAAGCTCATGGTAACGGTTAGAGGACGCTCATCCTTCGGCAAGGAAGTCCCTGCGGCAAGTTGCTCGATTGCCGGTTGAACCCCTGACTTGAAAGGGGACTTCAGAAGCCCCTTGTCCTTATAACGCCAAGTCTTCACGATGGCCACATAGGAGTGGGTTCCCACAGACGGCGCCAAGTGATGCCCATCGGCATATTCACTGCAAGACATAGTGAGACGGGGAGGGACTTCTGGTGAGGGAGGAACACCTGAACGAGAAGTTTCCAGGGAGAGATTGCCTGAAATACTCAAAGAATGGAGGTTAGGAGGTCCCCGGGGTATTTTTCCGGGGAGGAGCCTCCAACGCCCATGTCAGTATTTTTAGAGACTAAAAGTAGTAGGAATATGAAGAGAAAAAATGTCCTCCTCCTCTCTACTGGAGCCATTTCGCCTATATATAGGAGGGTATGAATGAATAAATCTGCCTCACATAACCTGCTCAGATTGCGCCACGTGTTCAGTCAGATGCAACCAGTACCTTCGGGTGTGGGGGCCTCTAGCCGTTTGCAGGCCGTTCTGACCAAGGGTCAAGATCAGGGTAGGACTGCGTGACAGGAAATATGTGGCGATGGCATGTTAGAGCGTGTTATGAGGGCGGCGTGTTGTGTATGAGGGCGGCATATTAGAGGCTCCTTAATTGTTTGTGCCATAGTACTAAGATCCCTTCGGTAGAAGAGAACTCTTCGGGACAGGAGGACTTTTTTCCGAGATCCTTTTTAGTAATTCGGGAATTCCCTCTCCAAGGATGGTCTCCTTCGGGGACGCTCTTAACTGCCGAAAGTGGTGAGTCTTTCTATCTTGAAGCCAGTTCGATCACCTTACCAAGGATGGCAAAGCACCGTATTCCCGAGGTCGGTACTGTTGATTCCAGGGGTGACGGTGGATCGCCGAGGTCGGATTGTTCAAAAAGCCAGACCCCCTTTTTTTCAGAGTCTGTGCTCGCATTCCTTGTGGGTGACTAGACTTTTCGAGGGTGGCGCTCATTTTTTCGAGAGTGGTGCTTTGCTCGAGCTTATGGGTTTGAAGGGTGATAGCACTTCGGTTATCACCAGGTTGCTTCTCTTTCGAAGTGGTGTGACCACTGAACTTTAACCATAGGAATAACTTTGTTTCTTAACCTTCTAGTATCCTTGGCTAAGATAGCTATAGGTTTCTCTTCATATGTCAAGTTAGGTTCCAACTGTATGTCTTCCACAACAATAGCATGCTTTCAGTCTAATAGACACCTCTTAAGCATACTGATGTGAAAAACATTATGAACACTTGACATGCTTGGCGGTAGAGCTAACCTGTGTGCTACCTTGCCAACTCTATCCAAGATCTCATAAGGACCGATCTATCTTGGAGCTAACTTGGTTCTTTTGCCAAATCTAACAGTGCCTTTGGTTGGTGCAACTTTCAGCCAAACATTGTCACCAATCTCAAATTCCAAGTCTCTCATTCTTTTCTTCCATATACTTGTTGGGTTTCGGGAGCCAAACAGCGCAGCGGAATTTAACCGAAACCCTCCAGGATCCAAGTGAAACGGGGTAAACCGGGTGTTCGAAAATTTCATACCTAATTTTCGGTTGAGATCTCTCACTCAACTGTAGAGTCGAATCACAAAACCTGAACAGTTGACGTGTTCAGGCTCTCTATGGTATCCACACGAGCCTCTCGGGATCACCACGCTTCCACCACGTCCCGGCAGATGCGTTTCTCTTGCGCATGCAGTGCTAGCTTGCGTCCTCCAAGGAATTGCAAGAGAAGAGTGCGACTGTCCTTTTTGGAGGCTAGGGCAAGGAGACCTACGAATTTCTCACTTAAAAGTTGTATTTATAGTGAGACTCAACTTCCAGGCCTAATGGGTTTCAAAGCCCTAATCCAATTAGGATTTAATTTCGGGCTTAATAATGGCTCAACTCCTTGGCCCATTATTAATACGAAATTAAAGTGAAACCATAACCCAAATAATTAGCCCATGCACTCTAATGATCCAAATAGCTCTATGTGTGCGACCCAATAGGCTCTTGCCATGTTGGCAATGATCATAAATCACATTTATGATCATAAGCAATGAGCGGTGTCTAGCAACACATCATTGCTACCCAAGTGACAAGATTGTCGGTGAATCGACTAAACCTTTATGATCATCACCGATATATGCCATTGTCCCTTTGTCCAAGATATCAAGACTAAGCACGAGACATGGAATGTGTCACTCTCGTATAGCCCAATCTTTGGTTTCTTGATTACCGAGTAGACCAACTTAAACTGACGACATTGATATCGTATATCAACTCATCGAAGCATGGCCATGCATTTTCTAAGTCTCACTCTATCAAGGGGCCCAAAGATATCACTCCCGTTACATAGGAGGGACAAATCCCATCTTGATCATACAAAATCCCTCCGCATGATATGTGACATACCCAATGACCTCCTTCAAGTTCACTCAGTTACGAGCAACAAAGGAAAGTATCAAAGTATGTGACTCACATGTAGGGAACCTTGATGATCTTAGGTCGAAGGACTACATATACCATGATCACTATGAGAATCACTTATGACACTCATATAACGATCCATGAAGTGTTCTCATGGTGGGTCGGTCCAGTACACAAGTTCTCCAACTTGTACCCATATGTAGACTAGATATCTCATATTAGTCTCCACATATGCTAGTCATTATGTATTATTGCAACCCGCTCCACAATAATACTAGACTAGGGACGTTTAAGAATATCATTATTCTAGGGTTACAATTATGCTTATTACGTTACGCAGAAACAAAACAACAAACATAATTGCTGGATTAATGCCTCAATAAAATATCATGACTCAATGTGCAAAAATACGATCATCTCATGATTGGCTTTTTGGGCACAATACTAACAATACTGTGGTCCTTTCATTGGCTGCCTTTAATTTCTCTTGAATTTTCTTGATTTTGGCAGTAGTCTCTTCAATAATTTCAGGATCCAACTCTAGCTTGTCTGAGGTTTCCACCCAACAGTGGGGTGTCATGCACCTTCTTCCATAAAATGCTTCATAAGGTGCCATGCCAATGGTGCTTTGGTAACTATTCTTATATGAGAATTCCACCAATGGAAAGTGTTGGTCCCATTCACCTTTGAAATCCAAGACACAGCTCCTGAGCATGTCTTCAAGTATCTTTATCACCCTTTCAAATTGCCCATCTATTTGAGGATGATAAGCAGTACTCAAATGGATTTTGGTTCCTAGTGCTTTATGAAAAGCACTCTAAAACCGAGCTGTAAATCTTGGATCCTTATCAGATACAATGGAGTCTGGCACTCCATGTAGTCTCACTATCTCCTGGACATAGATATGAGCTAACTACTCCAAGGAGTCTATGAGTTTCATAGGTAATAAGTGGGCACATTTGGTTAGCCTATCCACAATGACCCAGATGGTATCATGCCTTAATTTGGTCATAGGCAACCCAGTCAAAAAGTCCATGGTTATGTTGCCCCACTTCCTCACTGGTATAGGTAGAGTCTGTAGGGTACCAGCTGGCTTCTGGTGCTCTACCTTTACCCTCTGGCATGTGGCACATTTGGAGACATAAGTAACTATGTCTCTCCTCATGTTTGGCCACCAGAAGTGAGTCTTCAAGTCTTTATACATTTTCTCACTTCCTGGATGGATGTTCAACTTGCTTGTGTGAGCTTCTTCAAGTATTTCATCTTTGAGCTTTGCTTCTTTAGGCACATATATTCGGTCCTTGAAGTACAGTAATCCTTGCTTGTAGGCAAAGGATTGATACAAGGAACCTTTTTCCTCTCCTGAGATCTTTTTCAGATTAGGATCTGTCTCCTGTGCCTTTCTGGCTTCTTCAATCCATCCAGACTGAATTGTCAATGTGTAAATTTGGGCTTCCTCCCACTTATGCCATTTATGCCATAGGCATAGCAGACTATTTTGCTCATCATGATCAGCTATGGATCCTCCTTTCAAAAGTCCTGTGTACTTCCTACTCAAGGCATCTGCTACTAGATTGCCTTTGCCCTCTGTGTACTATATACTGCAGTCATAGTCCTTGATGTACTCTAACCATCTCCTTTGCCTCATGTTCAACTCTTTCTGAGTGAACAAGTACTTTAGGCTCTTATGGTCAGTGTAGATCACAAAGGAACTACCCATCAAGTAATGTCTCCATTGCTTCAGAGCAAAAATCACTGCTGCCAGTTCTAGGTCATGGGTAGGATAATTTTGCTCATGGGGTCTCAACTGCCTTGACCCATAAGCAATGACATTTCTGTCTTGCATAAGCACACAACCTAACCCAGATCTAGATGCATCTGTATATATGATGTAGGGCTTACTTGGATCAGGAAGAATCAACACTGGAGCTTTAATCAACCTCTGCTTGAGCTCCTGGAAACTCTTTTCACACTTCTCAGTCCACTCAAATCTTTGACCCTTCTTGGTCAGATGAGTAAGAACTAAGGCAATCATGGAAAAGCCTGATACAAATCTCCTGTAGTATCCAGCTAATCCTAGGAAACTTCTGATTTCCTTCACAGTCTTTGGTCTTTCCCACTCTTGCACTACCTTGACCTTTTCAGGGTCTGCCTTAAGGCCTTGCGCATCTATGATGTGTCCTAGGAAAGACACTTCCCTTATCCAGAATTCACACTTGGATAACTTAGCATAAAGCTGATGCTGCAACAGAGTCTTTAAGATAATCTTCAGATGATGTTGATGTTCATTTTCATCCTTGGAATACACTAGGATGTCATCAATGAACACAACCACAAATTTGTCCAGATGTGGTCTGAACTGTTGGGTTTCGGGAGCCAAACAGCGCAGCGGAATTTAACCGAAACCCTCCAGGATCCAAGTGAAATAGGGTAAACCAGGTGTTCAAAAATTTTCATACCTAATTTTCGGTTGAGATCTCTCACTCAACTGTCGAGTTGAATCACAAAACCTGAACAGTTGACGTGTTCAGGCTCTCTATGGTATCCACACGAGCCTCTCGGGATCACCACGCTTCCACCACGTCCCGGCAGATGCGTTTCTCTTGCGCTTGCAGTGCTAGCTTGCATCCTCCAAGGAATTGCAAGAGAAGAGTGTGGCTGTCCTTTTTGGTGGCTAGGGCAAGGAGACCTGCGAATTTCTCACTTAAACGTTGTATTTATAGTAAGACTCAACTTCCAGGCCTATTGGGTTTCAAAGCCCTAATCCAATTAGGATTTAATTTCGGGCTTAATAATGGTTCAACTCTTTGGCCCATTATTAATATGAAATTAAAGTGAAACCATAACCCATATAATTAACCCATGCACTTTAATGATCCAAATAGCTCTATGTGTGCGACCCAATAGGCTCTTACCATGTTGGCAATGATCATAAATCACATTTATGATCATAAGCAATGAGCAGTGTCTAGCAACACATCATTGCTACGCAAGTGATAAGATTGTCAATGATTCGACTAAACCTTTATGATCATCATTGATATATGCCATTGTCCTTTTGTCTAAGATATCAAGACTAAGCACGAGACATGGAATGTGTCACTCTCGTATAGCCCAATCTTTGGTTTCTTGATTACCGAGTAGACTAACTTTAGCTGAAGACATTGATATCGTATATCAACTCATCTGAGCATGGCCATGCATTTTCTAAGTCTCACTCTATCAAGGGGCCCAAAGATATCACTCCCATTATATAGGAGGGACAAATCCCATCTTGATCATACAAATCCCTCTGCATGATATGTGACATACCCAATGACCTCCTTCAAGTTCACTCAGTTACGAGCAACAAAGGAAAGTATTAAAGTATGTGACTCACATGTAGGGAACCTTGATAATCTTAGGTCGAAGGGCTACATATACCATGATCATTATGAGAATCACTTATGACACTCATATAACGATCCATGTAGTGTTCTCATGGTGGGTCGATCCAGTACACAAGTTCTCCAACTTGTACCCATATGTAGACTACATATCTCATATTAGTCTCCACATATGCTAGTCATTATGTATTATTGCAACCCGCTCCACAATAATACTAGACTAGGGACATTTAAGAATATCATTATTTTAGGGTTACAATTATGTTTGTTAATTTACGCAGAAACAAAACAACAAACATAATTGTTGGATTAATGCCTCAATAAAATATCATGACTCAATGTGCAAAAATACAATCATCTCGTGCTTGGCTTTTTGGGCACAACACTAACATGAACACCCTGTGGATCAGGTCCATGAAAGCAGCTGGGGCATTAGTCAAACCAAATGGCATGACTGTGTACTCATAATGCCCATATCTGGTCCTAAATGCAGTCTTAGGAATGTCCTCTTCCTTTACTCTCAACTGGAAGTATCCAGATCTCAAATCTATCTTGGAGAAGATCTTAGCTCCCTTGAGTTGATCAAACAGATCCTCAATTCTAGGGAGTGGATACTTGTTCTTGATAGTCACTGCATTAAGCTTTCTGTAGTCCATGCATAGTCTCAAAGATCCATCCTTCTTTTTCACAAAGAGAACAGGAGCTCCCCATGGTGAAACACTTGGCCTTATGAACCTTTTTTCAAGAAGTTCATCAAGTTGTTTCTCGAGCTCATTCATCCATGTGATTGGCATTCTGTAAAGAGTTATGGATATTGGACTAGCTTCTGGTTGTAGCTTGATTTCAAATTCAATCTCCCTTTATGGAGGAATACCTGGCAGGTCTTTAGGAAAGACTTGTGGAAAGTCTCTCACTATAGGTATTCTGTCCACTTCCTTATCACAGTGCAATTCATTCAATGCATAACAGTAATCATGCTCAGAAATCACAGGTATCTGATCTAATACCTCTAGCTCCATGCCATGCATTTCATACACTAATTCCTTAGAATTCACTAATGCATGCACTTCACCATTAGGCAATGTGATTTCCCTCTTAGCACAATCAATTCTTAAGTTATACATAGCAAGCCAATTCATACCTAGCAATAAATCATACTTAGGAATGTCCAACACTAGCAGATTAGTCATAACCTTAGTCTTTCCTACTACTAGCTCACAATCCTTAGCTAGGTCACTAGTGAAAAGGCATTGACTACCTGCTGTTTTCACTAAGGATATCCTAGGCATGATTTCAGTAGGTAATTTCATGGCATCAACAAATTTCTTACGCACTATAGACACAAATGCACCAATATCAAATAGAACATTAACAGGCATACCATTAAGGTAAATGTTACCTTTTAGTGCTCCTCCCTACTCTGATGTCTCTGGCCTCTCCACTTGGAAGACTCTACCAGCTCTCTGCACTGGAGGTTGAGGCACTGGAGGAACTGGCCTTTACTGTCCTTCCCTAGGTGCTCCCCCTCTAGGTCTTGCCCCAATAGGCCTTACTGGACCTTGGTCTTCTGGCCTACTTTGAACCTGTGGGTAGTCTTTGATCCAATGATCCATGGATCGACATCTTGGACATGCTTGGGTGTCAAAATAGCAAGGTTTCTTTCCATGAAACTTCTTGCATTTAGGGCACCTTAGGCCAGGGAACTTCCCCTTAACCTTGCCCTCACCACCAAGATGAGAATTCTTGGGAATTCTTTTGCCATATGGTGCCTTCTTCTGCTTGCCTCCTGCATAACTACTTTTCCCCTGGTCCACTGGGAAAGTACTTAGTCTCATACTCCTCTTGCTCTACTAATAAAGCTTTCTGCACTGCTTCATAGTATGTAACTACTTCAAAAGGTCTAACAGCCTTTCTACTGTCTGCCTTTAGGCATCTGACAAATCTTTTGGCCTTTAATTCCTCCAATCCATGAGACTGAAGAGCATACCTCACCAACTGATTGAATTTGTGCTCACACTCTAGGACACTAAGGTTGTCCTGCCTTAGAGCATCAAATTCAGCTTGCTTTATATCCTTGATGGCATCACTGATGTACTGTTCCTGGAACAGCTGTGTGAACTCTGGCCAACTTATCTCAAAATCTCTTTCTGGCCTTCTGCCTTTCTCGACAGCATACCTGTCTCTGGTGTTTCTCCACCACATCTCTGCACTGCCTACCAAGTTTTAAGTAGCCAGTGACACCTTCTTGGTGGAGCTGAGTGGCATCCTCTCAAACATCTTTTCAATGAAGATTAACCACTCTTCAACTCTCTCTGGCCCAGCTCTTTCACCAAACTGTGGAGGTCTTAGGCCTTCGAACCTCTCCAACAGTTTGACCTCATCTAGGCCTTCTGGATCCTCTAATCTATGTCTCATGGATCTGTGAGAGTCCTCTGTATGGTGATGCTCTCTATAATCTCTCTGCCTTCTCCTGGACCTTCTCTCATGGCCTTCCTCAATCTCATTCCTAGTGGAGGAATGGTCATAGACTGAGGGATTGGTCCTGGACACCTGACCAATCTGAGACCATAGTCTTCTTCCTCATGGATTTTTCCTATCCTCATCTTCCTCCTCAATGGTCTCATCATTTGTGTCTTCTAAGCTTCAAGAAGGAACATATTTAGATGTGTTCCTTGCATCCTCTTCTGGTTGCTGCTGTGCATCCTGAACTGGTTCTGCTGGAGCTACTTGCACTCCCTGCTGTTGTCCTTGAATCAGCCTCATTAAGTTTTCATTGATTAAAGCTAAGTTCCTTTGAAGCCCAAACCAAACCTGAGGCATTTCAGGGTTTGGTACCCCCTATTAACCCTAATTCCCTTTATTCTGTTGACTTCTTTGTTGCCTAGAATCAGTACGAGGCCTTTGGGGTGGTTCCCCTCTCCTTGTGGCAACCATGTTTACTATTGGGTTTCAAGAGCCAAATAGCGCAACGAAATTTAACCGAAATCCTCCAGGATCTAAGTGAAACGGGATAAATCAAGTGTTCGAAAATTTTCATACCTAATTTTCGTTTGAGATCTCTCACTCAAATGTAGAGTCGAATCACAAAACTTGAACAGTTGACATGTTCAACCTCTCCATGGTATCCACACGAGGCTATTGGGATCACCACGCTTCCACCGCGTGCCGGCAGATGCGTTTCTCTTGCCCTCGCAGTACTAGCTTGTGTCCTCCAAGGAATTGCGGGAGAAGAGTGCAGCTGTCCCTTTGGGAGGTTAGGGCAAGGAGACCTACGAATTTCTCACTAAAAGTTGTATTTATAGTGAGACTCAACTTCCAGGCCTAATGGGTTTCAAAGCCCTAATCCAATTAGGCTTTAATTTCGGGCTTAATAATGGCTTAACTATTGGGCCCATTATTAATACTAAATTATTGTGAAACCAAAACCCAAAATATTATCCCATGCACTCTAATGATCCAAATGGCTCTATATGTACGAACCAATAGGTTCTTACCACGTTGGCAATGATCATAAATCACATTTATGACCATAAGCATTGAGTGGTGCCTAGCAACATATCATTGCTACCTAAGTGACAAGATTGTTGATGATTCGACTAAACCTTTATGATCATCACCGATATATGCTATTGTCCCTTCGTCCAAAATATCAAGACTAAGCACGAGGTATGGAATGTGTCACTCTCGTACAGCCCAAGCTTTGGTTTCTTGATTACCAAGTAGACCAACTTAAATTGATGACATTGATATCGTATATCAACTCATCCGAGCATGGCCATGCATTTTTCTAAGTCTCACTCTATCAAGGGGCCTGAAGATATCACTCCCATTACATAGAAGGGACAAATCCCATCTTGATCATAAAAATCCATCCGCATGATATGTGGCATACCCAATGACCTCGCTCAAGTTCACATGTATGTGACTCACACGTAGGGAACCTTGATGATCTTGGGTCGAAAGACTACATATACCATGATCACTATGAGAATAACTTATGAGGCTCATCTAACGATCCATGTAGTGTTCTCATAGTGGGTCGGTCCAGTACACAAGTTCTCCAACTTGTACCCATATGTAGACTACATATCTCATATTAGTCTCGACATATGCTAGTCATTATGTATTATTGCAACCCGCTCCACAATAATACTAGACCAGGGACATTTAAGAATATCATTATTCTAGGGTTACAATTATTTTTATTACGTTACGCAGAAACAAAACAACAAACATAATTGCTGGATTAATGCCTTAATAAAATATCATGACTCAATGTGCAAAAATACAATCATCTCATTATTGGCTTTTTGGGCACAACACTAACATTTACTTCCTGCATTGATGATCCATCATAGATCACATATAAAGATCACAGGTATTTCAATGGTACTTGACACTAGCAGCTGACCAAATTGAGTTCATATATGTAGATGCATGCAATGCAACTATATGCTATGTACATGTACAAACCTTGCTCTGATACCAACTTCTGTTACCCACTCTAGGGTAGTATAGTTATGGTGCCAAAACTGTGCATTTAAACTCCCAGGTTTGGTGTGTCCTGTAGGTCATCAGAACAACACCCCTAGTGTACAAACTCAAGTGACCCTTTTGAGCACTATGTAAATACATGCATATTGGTCTAACCATAACACACATATTTACATTTATGCACACTATGGCAGCTAAGAAGGAAAACAGTAGCACAAGTCTTAGTTTTGGCTTCCACACATTAGGCAATCTTGTTTAAGTTCTAGTGACCAGCTACTGCACCTGTAACTTCCACTAGTAAACTGTATCATTCTAGCCACATACCCCCCCTATTTTACTTGCTCCATTATCAAGTAGAGACTTAGAGCAAACCAAGGAATTTTGTTTTACATCAATAGCCCACCTATGGGCCAAGTTATGGATTTTTTAAGTTGGTTACAAAATTCTGACCAAATAAACAGTAACTCAGCCAACTTTGCAACATCATATCTTTCGCTATAGGGCTCTAAATCCATGAATTCTGGATATAGGGCACAATGATCCCAGTTAACCCTCTAGATTTCCTCTAGGTGTGGTCAAAATTTCATACCAAGATTCATTCTACACAGGGAGATATTAAACTTTCTGTACAGAGTCAGAATTCTGGCAACTTTTGGACCATTTTGCCCATACAATTTTTCCAAACCATGCAAACACTTCATTCACAAGGGGAAATCCCTCCAAGGCTATCCCATATATGTCCATTACACATAGGAATGACATTCCCTTTCTTTTAACAACTTTATGTGGTCAAAACAGAATTTACAGGTAAGCAGCCCATCATTCACACTTAGGCAGCTTTGCACCACATCACTTACATAGCCAAAACATTACTCAAATGTTCACATACTTGTCTCATTTTACATACACTACATGTACATGCATACATTCACTACAATATGGTCTTAACTCAGCTAAATACGAACCCAAGGTTACAGGAGGTCCAGAGACACAATGGACTCCAAAAACAGGATGCTGGACAGCTGCTGCACAACACAATAGGTACCACCATTAAAAATACCAAATGTTCTCCTAAAATCACCAAAATTTCCAGATCATAACTAGTCATATGGAAGTTCATGCACCTAAAATTTCAGATTAAAACTCATATCACAAAGGCTATTTTGAAGGTGATCTTTCAGCTGGACCTGAAATGACAGAATTGAGGGGAGTAAGTTTCATTGAGAAACTTAGTAAGGGTAGCACTTGGATTCAATAGGCAATGTAACCGTCATTAAAATATGAATCCAAAGACACTAAAACATAAAACCACAAATACATATATACAAGATATAGCAACCAAATGCAGCAGCCAAACACAAACAACAAACACATGAAATGTGGCAGCAACATATACCATAGGTTAGTCCATAAAACACATAACAAACATAACCAAATCACTATGGCAGCCCTCCTCAAGCTAATGATTGGTCTTATGAAGATTTTAACAGTAGTTAGTACTAACTTTGGGCTCTAGAAACCCTCACTTTATTGCCATCAATGTGCACTTCACACTAGGTCACAAAACCTTCAATAAGTACACTCCCCTCACAAAGCTTGGTTCATCAAGCTCATGGCTCTCTTCCAAGCTTAGCCCTAGCTCCATGGTTGATTGAAAATACAGAAAACAACCCATGAGAGCAAGAGAACCCTTACCAAAGTGGGTAGGCCGCAAATCAAGCTTGATCCTTGAAGTATGCAAGAAATAGCTCTAGTTTGCTACCAATTGCTTCCTTTTGCCTTCAATTTCAATTAATTGCAAGTTTGAAGGTGTGGTGGCTATGGAGGAAGTATTGCTGTGTTCTTGGGCTGGGGGAGGACGAAAATGAGAGATGGATAAGTGATTTGACCACTTAAATGGCCTTAAATGAGCTGAAGGGCACCAAAACACACTTAACAAGCTTAACCTTGCTTTATGTCATTTTCATTCTCACTAATTATGGTTTCTTTGTCTTAAAATCATTGGTACACATGTGCCCAACATTTTTGACTAATTATCAAGTCTTGGCTGCCTCCCCCATGGTGGGATAACCCTACCATTCCACCCTTAGACTTAAGTGAAAAGCTTGAACACCTTAAGGTTTACACTAGGACATTTAGGTCCTTATTGCCTTTAGTGTTTCCTTTGTCCAAACTTGTCTTCCATGAGCAATTTGGTCCTCCCACAGCACTTTCATACAATTCATATCCTTCCCATAGCCGTCCAAATCTCTTTCGTGAAAGTTTTGCAATTGAGTACCCGAATTTCCAAAATCTTACAAAAAAGTCCATAGGTTGCTTGACAAACAAGCAATCCTTAAGGCTTTTCTTGGGGACCAAGTCACCAACTTGGAACACTTTTAAGGAGGTGTTGATCATACCTTTTACCCCCCACACTACAATCACTATGGTGAGTATTACACAATGTAATGGTTTTTAGCCATTATGACACAGTTGTAATTCTCCTATTTTTGTGAGGTGGTAACACTTAACCTTTTCTAGGTTGGGATCGATACCCCTTTCAGATACCATAAACCCGAGAAATTTGCTAGTAGTCATCCCAAACACACATTTTTTAGGGTTAAGATAAATTCCATATTTTTGGAGTTGGTGGAATGTTTCCCGTAGGTATATGATATGACTCCTTGGTTGTTTACTCTTAAGTACCATATGATCAACATATACTTTCATATTTCTGCCGATTTGGGAGCTGAATACCCTATTCATTAGCCCTTGGTATGTTGCTCCTTAGTTTTTAAGGCCGAAGGGCAATCTGACGTAGCAGTAAGTCCTAATTTCGGTGATGAAGGCAATTTTTTCCTTCATCTTCGGGATCCATCCGAATTTGGTGGCATCCTCTAAAAGGGTTGAGGAAGCTAAGTAGACCATATTCGACAATAGAGACTACCAATTGGTCTATTGGTGGTAAAGGATACTAGTCCTTCGGGCAGACATTATTTATATTTCATAAGTCGATGCACATTCGGAGTTTATTGCTCCCTTCCTTTGTGGCAACAATAACGTTGCTAGGCCATTTGGGGTACTTGACCTTCTTTATTATGCCCGCCTTCATTAATCGTTGAACTTCGGTTTTAATGAAATTGTTCTTATGCACCAAGCGGCTACGCTTTTTCTGTCGAATAAGCTTCACCTCCTGGCATACTTTAAGCAAGTGCTGAATTATACCCAGACCTACCCTAGGCATATCCTTTGGAGAGTAAGCAAATAGATCTTTGTTCATTAACAGAAGAGATACAAGCTTTTCCTTGTCACCTTCAGCCAGTTTTTTTCCCACTTGTGTACTTCAGCTATGGACAAGTTGGACATCCTTTGTTTCTATTTTTTCAAGATCACTTTTTTCACTCTTTATCTCATCTTCGCATAATACGCTCTTCTTTGCTGAAGTCTGTATGTGAACTTTCACTAGACTCTATCTTGCTTTGATAAAAAATTTTCTTACTTCAGCTTGACGATGAGTATTTCTACGTCACCCTCCTTCATGCCAAACGTGACAGTCAGGTATTTCATGTTTGGACAAATGTGAAGATTGCCCTGTGTCTGCCTTCTAGGGATGGCATTATATGAAGAAGGGACATCTATGATGATGAACCTTGTTATAATGGAAGCAAAGAGTTCTTCCTTGGTTTGGACCGAGCTGCCCTTTAGCATCAGGGGTAGATTAGCCCACCCGAGTACTGGGAGTTTCGAGGGACCGATGCCAAAGGTACATGTGGCAACGGGTTTAAGATCACCGTTGGAAATACCCAAGTTCGACAACAAATGGGAGAACAAATGTTGGTATTGGACCCATCATCAATGAGCACCCTCTTGACATCCCAGCTTCCTATCCTTGCCATGATATGGAGAAGGTCATTGTGTGGAAACTTCACTATAGACCAATCCTTACGAACAAGCTTCTTCATTGGGTTATCAAATTTCATCATCGCGATTTCCCAAGCTTTCCTTTCCCTCTCAGCCGAGGGTATTCTAGTTCTGATTGTCTAGATTATACCGGTCGAAGGTGGTGAGTGTTTCCTAGGTCTTCGGTTCTGACATTGGTCTAAATCATTCGCAAGTAGCGACAAAGTTGCCCTTGCTTAATCAAGGATTCAATATACTTTCTTAGTTGAAAGCAATCCTCGATATCGTGCCGGTGGTCTCGATGAAATCGACAGAATTTCTTCATGTTCTTCTTGTTGTCTGAGGTTATGGCCTTCAGATGTTGGATTACGATTCCTTGCCTTTCCAGGCCTGTTAGGATGTTTGTCCTTGTAGTATTTAGGGGAGTAAATGATACTGGCCTCATCCTCCTTACTTTCCGAGGTCTGCCCCCTCCCTCAATGGAATACCAAGGTTAGTGACTCTGACCCTCGGAGTGATTATGGTCAAACTTTGGGCCACCCATCCCTAGCTCCTCGGATGTCAAGTGTTGCTCAACCCTTCAGTAGAATTCTCTGAGGATATTAGGGGGATCCTTGGAGAACTCATAAAAGAGTTGTGAGTCTCTCCTCAGTACCCTGATCATAACAAGGATTTGGATTTCGGGGTGAAAGTTCGGCACACTGAGGGCTTCTTGGTTAAACCTTTCAATATAGTCCCGCATGGTCTCCCTATTCTTCTGGGCTATGTCAAACATTTGGACAGGCATCGTTGCCATTGCTCTACTTCTGATGAATTGCTAGGTGAAAGTGGTGGACAGCTCTTTGAAACCAATTATCATTCTGAGTGCCAGAGAGTTGTACCACACAGTCGTCGGTCCTAATAGAGTGACTTCAAAACATTTGCAGAAGGTGGCGTCGTCGGCACCATGTAATACAATGCTCCTTCTGTACTTTGTCAAATGGGCCTGGGGTTCGCTGTGCCCATCATATGTCACCTGACATGGTACTCAGAAATCGCTAGGCATTGGTGCCTCTACAGTAGTATGGATGAAGAGGGATTCTTCTCCGGTGAAGGTCTCAGATAGCCTTGACTAGACAGGCTTTCAAGAGACCAGTTTTTCCACCTTTTCCAACCTCTCTAGGATTTTCTCCATCAGGATGGTAGTACCATGCTCTCCTCATTGCCTAGCAGCCATTGGCAATGGAGAATGACATCTTCTTTTCAAAGAGTAACTTCTCTAGCACAGGGATAATGATTTCTCATCCGAGGATGGACTTCACTGGTGAGAGGTCCTAGGCTCTTTCGACCTTTGCTCCTATAGAGTGTCACCCCTAAGATGGTAAGTTTTTGTTGAGGACTCATCATGAGAGCTTCCACTGTCGGAGCTCTAACAAGGTGACCTATGACTTTTCTCCAGACGAGCGTCTAGAAAAGGTGCCCTTTTTTAAGGTGCTTATGACCACCTTTGGTCAAGTTGTTGTGTTAGTTCCGCCATGATAGAGCACTAAAACTTGCGTAGAAAATGCATTATGATAGTTAAAGGATGTTTGTACTCTGGCTAGGAAGTCTTCAGTACAGGCTGTTCAGTTGTTACTTAAGTCTACGACATGGACTGGAACCTCAGAAGTCCCTTGTCCTTTGAATGCCGGGTCTCAACAACAGTGACTTAGGGGTGAGTTCCCACAGACAACGCCAAATGATGCCCGACAGCATTTTCTAGTGAGAAGGCATCTGTAAGATCTTGAAGAAAGCAGGTTAAGAGCTGCCCAGGGTGTGTTTCCGGGGAAGGAGCCTCCGATGCCCAAGTCAGTATACGGGAAAGAAGTTGTTTAAGAACAAAGAATATGAGGTACACACTAGTGTCCTTTACCTGGGAGCCTCCCAAGTATTTATAGGAGGATGGGGGAAGAAGGCAATTTTACATGACCTGTTCAGATCAGGACAAGTGTTCGGCTAGATCTGATTCGTACCTCCGGAGACAGGCATCTCTAGCTGGTCATAGGCAGTTCTGGCCAGAGGGTAGGGCCATCTACGAGGCTTCTGTGTCAGAGATCCCTCAACTATATTTGTCATTTTTCCATAAGACCCCTTCAGAAGTGTGAAATCCCTTCAGGCAGGAATTTTCCCTGAGGGCTACTGGGGAAGGCCCTTTGGAAAGGTGAACTATCTTTGGGAGACATTTTCCTCTATCGAGGATGTTGGACCTATACTCCCGAGGTTGGTAATGTACAAATCTGAAGGTGGTGAAGAGCCCTTTTCCTGGAGTCAGCTACGTGTATTATCGAGGGTGGTCGAAAGATTGCTCCCAAGGTTGGTGTTATAAAGTTCTGAGCATGGTGTTAGGTTCCTCTGAGGGAGAAGGTTTTTGTGGGTGATAGCCTAGCAAGCCTTGGCTTGTTGACCATATAGTGAGGAAAGCTCAGGGAAAACACTTACCTTTGTTGTTGCCCAAGTGAACATGGTGGATGCTTTTTCTTGGGTTCTAAGAAACTCAATAGGTGTACTAGGCTCCCTCATAGTGCCTTAAGCCATTAGCTCACCTAGGCCGCTATGGTACCAAGCCTCTAACTAACTACGCGTACTAGGCTCCAACTTGGTGTCCTGAGCTAATAAGTTTGCCTAGATCACCAAGGCACTAAGCCTCATCATTTAACCTACAAAGGATGCATTATGCTTTCACTTGTGCCTCAGGTCACATCTTGGCTAGGCAACAAGTGCACTAAGCCTTCATCCATGGTGCTCGCCTATCAACCATTACGTGGTTTACTCTATCCATGGTGTGATGCTAGCTTACTATGTTACAATGAGCTTTCTTCAGTGCACCAAGATCCCACAATGGTAGCTTAGGCCTAAGGCCTCAAATTAGGCTACCAATGTTACTAAATCCTTCACTCAGACTAATGGCATACTATTGTAGTCATAGTAGTTCACTAAAGCTAGCTGTCCAACCAAACTCATTTTCCCTTATAATGATGCCCTTACTTCGAACTGAAATACCATTTCACCTGGGCTTATTTATACTTGGGAAAAAGCATGAAATTGTATATCTTCCTCTTAGCTTCATATGGAATCTT
The DNA here is from genome assembly GCA_005392925.1 of Aquilaria sinensis. Taxonomy (NCBI): domain Eukaryota; kingdom Viridiplantae; phylum Streptophyta; class Magnoliopsida; order Malvales; family Thymelaeaceae; genus Aquilaria; species Aquilaria sinensis. The sequence goes on along the minus strand of SMDT01000853.1, from coordinate 113,223 downwards.
GAATCACCTTAATAAGAAACTATAATGAAATGTTATGGTGAAAATACTACAACATGCCAATGCTATCTAGGTTTTGGCGTTGTGGCATCGGGAATGGCGATGCAGCACCAAAGGCAACCATTCTTGGGTTCCAGTCATGCCCAGCTTCCACTACTTTGCTTTCCACCCTATTAGGTGGCCTCCAATGGCCTCCCAAGGCCCTAGGGACATTGTCCCAAGCTCCAATTCTCTACATATAACTACAATGAACAATTTTATGCCATTCAAACTAGGCTTTAGGTGGTTAATCACACCACACTAAGCCTCCAAACTAGCTAGTCCACCATGAACAATCCACACAACATGCAATGCAATTCTTATAATTCACTTAACCCCATAAACAAGAAAGCTAAGAAATGCATCAATGAAGTGTGTAAACTAAATTCCTTACCTCAATTGTGAAGATCAAGCAACAATTAAGTATGTCCATCAAGAAATTGGGTTCCACTAGGGCATCCTATGGTTCCAAGCAAATTCAACCAGATGGGCACCAAATCAAGCTCATATACACTAGGCCCAAGCTCACAATTGATCAAGCAACTAGGAATAACCAAGTGACAAGAGGTTACCATGGATTTGCAAGCTTTCCCAACTCCAAATGAACAAAAATGCCCTAAATGGCCACCTTCTTGGTAGAGCAAGGTTAAGGATGCTTGGGTACCTTATAAAGCTCTGGAATTCATCAAGGAAAGAGGAAAATTCAGAGGTCTAAACATGAACTCATTGAGGGCGAAGAGAGCTAGTAAATTGAGAGGTTGAAGATAAAGGAATAGTGCCCACAAGAGTCTCCCAACATGTTTTTAAACTAACCTCCCCTTTTTCCTTCAACTTTTTTATTTTTTACAAAAAGGCCCCATGCACAAACAATGTCATTAGACTTAGGCAATTTTGTCCCATTTTTTATTTGTTATCACTTAGGTCCAAAAGAACAACTTATGAGCTTGAAAACCAAACCTATCACCTTGAGGTTCAAAATGATCATTTTGCCCCTAGTGACACTTAGGTGCCAAAATGACGTAAGAACCTTCTAACCCTTAATAAATATGCTTGACTTGCTTAACAAACTAATTGAGGTATTAAACTATGGACTTTGACTTCTTCAACAAGTCTCACCTGACCATTCAAGGTTCGCTACCTAGAGGCCATAACATATAGCTAGGACATGGGGCATGCCCCCAAGACAGTGTAATAGCCTGAGGGCACGGTTACGTGCGCCTAGAAGATTGGGCTACACGATAACACTTGAGCTAGCTAACTAGTGCCATACTTAACATCACCACAAAATTGCTTAACTTGTAATATGTATATACCAACAAAACAAAAGAGTTCTCATTTAGAAAACATTTAACATTCTTAAGCACATGTTCAAGAGGTTCATACATACCCAGCAGGCTTACTTGAACCCACCCTTGCCCACACTTGGGCTCAGTACATCCAGATATGTACATAGTCTTTGCAAGATGACTATTAGGCACTATCTCAACTCTTACATAGCAAATTTCCCCAACTTCATAGGATCTAAGTGCCTACAAGCCAAAACTAAAAGCTTGACTTCTAAGAAATTAAGCTATAATACCAAACTATTGACAACTAGCATTAGCAAGGCATTACTACCTGCAACAAAAGTCCTTCAACACACCAACCACCTTTCAGGTTAGTTACTCAATGCCTGTCCATAACAATTTAACAAGGATAGGGCATGAGTTTTCAGCAAACTCAGTAAGGATCATATAGCTTCCAAAGCCTACGTAAGCACTACTAACACATGCATACACAATTTACCATAACCTCCTATGGACCTGCATAGAAGATAAGAAAACCACAAGCATGTATAACCAAGATTAGAGAAGCATGCAACACGCATGCACATGCCACAAGCTACACCAAAGCAGCCTTCAGGGCCTAGCATGCATAACCTTAATTTCAATTAACCACATTAATGACCTTAACATTATCCACAAAGTGTCCAGGATTTGGATTGTGAGTTGGCCTACCCAAATTCAAGCCCTAACGCTTGTTCATAACTTAGCTAATTTGGGCAACATAATCACTGAAGTGATCCTAGCCCCTAAACAGCCTCTTAGGTTCATTTGCCTACATGGTCATCCCCTAAGTGTCTAATTCCTTACTTGAATCACTCAATTTGTTAGTGTTGTGCCCAAAAGCCAATCATGAGATGATTGTATTTTTGCACATTGAGTCATGATATTTTTATTAAGGCATTAATCCATCAATTATATTTGTTGTTTTGTTTCTATGTAGCATAATAAATATAATTCTAACGCTAGAATAATGATATTCTTAAATGTCCCTGGTCTAGTATTATCGTGGAGCGGGTTATAATAATACATAACGACTAGTATATGTGGAGACTAATATGCTACCATATGTGGAGACTAATATGAGATATGTAGTCCACATACGGGTAAAAGTTGGAGAACTTATGTACTGGACCGACCCATCATGAGAACGCTACATGGATCATTATATGAATGTCATAAGTGACTCTCATAGTGACCATCGTAAATGTGGTCCTTTGACCTAAGGTCATCAAAGTTCCCTATATGTGAGTCACATACTTTGATACTTCCCTTTGTTACTTGTAACTGAATAAACTTGAAGGAGGTCATTAGGTATGTCACATATCATATGTAGGGTTTTGTAAGATCAAGATGGGATTTGTCCCTCCTATGTAACGGGAGTGATACCTTTGGCCCCCTTGATAAAGTGAGACTAAGAATTGCATGGCCATGCTCGGATGAGTTGATATATGATGTCAATGTCATCAGTTTAAGTTAGTCTACTCAGTAATCAAGAAACCAAAGATTGGGCTATACGAGAGTGACACATTCCATGTCTCATGCTTAGTCTTGATATCTTGGACAAAGGAACAATGGCATATATGGGTAATGATCATAAAGGTTTAGTCGAATCACCGACAATCTTGTCACTTTGGTAGCAATGATGTGTTGCTAGACACTGCTCATTGCTTATGATCATAAATGTGATTTATGATCATTGCCAATGCATTAAGAGCTTATTGGGTCACACAAATATAGCTATTTGGATTATTAGAGTAAATGTGCTAATTATTTGGGTTATAGTTGCATGATAATTTCATGTTAATAATTGGCCCAAAAGTTGAGCCATTGTTAAGCCTGAAATTAAAGCCTAATTGGATTAGGGCTTTGAAACCCAGTAGACCTGGAAGTTGAGTCTCACAATAAATACAACATATAGTGAGAAATTCACAGCCTTGCCCTAGCCTCCTAAAAAGACAGCTGCACTTTTCTCTTGCTATTCCTTGGACGATGCAAGCTAACACCGCGAATGCAAGAGAAATACATTTATCTGGATGTGGTGGAAGCGTGGTGATCCCAAGAGCCTTGTGTGGATACTATAGAGAGCTTGAACACACCAACTATTCAGGTTTTGTGATTCGACTTTACAGTTGGGTGAGAAATCTCAACCGAAATTAGGTATGAAAATTTTGAACACCCGGTTTACCCCGTTTCACTTGGATCTTGGAGGGTTTCGGTTAAATTTCGCTGCACTTGTTTGGCTCCCAAAACCCTACACAATTAACACAGGATTCAAAATGAATTCATATAGAATGATCCTTACCTATGGCAAACCTTCTGTAAGTAGCCTTTACACCTTCCAAAGCCTACTAACAACCTCTATTGGTTGCATGAACACACCAACACCTTTAGTGCACACAATTTCTACTTCTTTTACCTTTTACTCCCACAATTGCTTAGGATCCAAGCTACTTTCACCAAGAATAACTTTGTCCTGTCAAAATGAAGTCTTAAACTAGATCACCCTCTGGATTTGTGAGTGGCACCATGCATAATCTCAGTTAAGCTATATGGAATAAAAATTGGCTCAAACACTAGCCAGGGTAAGCCTACTTCTTTCCATCACGCATTGTACTGCCCATGGATCCAATTTCCATCAATTTCACCCCCTGAATAGTTGTTCAATTGAGTCCTACAACTTTCCAATATTTCATGAGCCTCGAAACCCCTTAGACACACACTTCCTAGACCTTGGTAAGCCTACCTTGGAAATTTTTCCTAGTAAACCACTACCTCCAAATTTAGAGTTCTAGTACTAGGCTCCTATACTTCCTAGGTACTTATTCTCCTTGCTTCTCCCGACCGTTGACCTATACAAAAATGAGGGTCATGCTATCTTTGAGGTCTAATTGGCAATATATTTCTTCTTTTCTTGAGATGAGGTAATCTCAGCATCCCAAAAAATAGCTCCTGATGCCATTGTTATAGACCAGGGGCTAAGAGGGGTCACCAGAGTGTTGATGACTTCGACCCTCATATAAGGGAGTTCTTTAATGACCTCAATAATGGAAGTCATCTCACCTTTTGACTTATTTTGCTCAGGGCCTTAAAAGTCTTCCTTCCCTTTTTTCTATTGAGGGGTTTCCTCTCTTCCTCTTATTCTTTTAATTTCTTCTCCTCCAACTTCTACTTGAAGAAGTTGACTAAATCATTGCTCATATCTAAAAAATAAAATAATATCAATTTATGTATTTTGGAGTGAGGAAAAAAAGAGAAAAGAAGGAAACTCACAATCCAGAAAATCATAATAGGTTAGTTGTTTTTTAAGGAGTTGGACAAGGAGAGGTTTTTCTAGGTCAAGATCGGGGTTAGGCATGTTGCGATCTTTGTGGTGTTTGGTAATGACCATAAGCTCTCAAAATACCCATTTGATTGTTGGATTCCAATTTTTAGGGAAAGGGTGAAGATCCTTGGTCCCCTTTAGTTCACCTTAGTCGGCTATATCCTAAATTTTTCTATCAAATGACTTAAAACGCTCCAAGATCTCACCTTCTAAAACCTTGCTAGACTCATCAACATTAGTATGGAATGAACTTGAGGCCTACTTAACTGATGCTCTTACTCCTCCATATCAATCTTGAGAAAAATACTTCTTCTGCCAGTTCTTCCAACTATCTTTCATTCCAAAACTAAAGACATACTTCTTACTACCCATACCACAATGTAATAAATAGTATAAGGGTTGAGACGGCCCCTTGTGGGCCTAGCCAAGAAGGCTATGGGAACTTGTCCCACACTAGTCCCAGTTGGCTAATTGATTATGTGTACACTAGTTAAAACCTTTATGCTTCCAGCTAATTAATCCTACTATGCAATCATACATGAGCTTGTGCTTTGACTTGAATGATAAAACAAGTACTAAAAACATAAAACATTGCCATGGCATTGTATTAAAACTGACCCTCAAAATCATCAAAGCGTACAAAGCATTTATGCCATTAACTACACATAACCAACCATGTGTGAACATCAAACCGAAAGGAAACTATGTCCACACCTAAGAGCGACTCCAGAGTAGACAACTCATACATGAACATTGGAGGCAAACTAGTGCATGAAAACAACACACTGAACAATTCTACTAAGAGCCATAACTAAGCTTCCACCTTAGAGCAAACTCCTAGTGGCAAGGTTTAAATGCCCTCCCTTGTGCTTCACTAGCTTCTGTCGACCAAAAAACAACTGTAGTTAGTACCATAACTTAACCAATAAGTGAACAACAAACTTGAATCTTAAAGATTCAAATAAACCATATACATGCTCATGAGCTTAGCTCAATAACCCTCAAAGGTTTCCAGCTCAATGACACCCAAAATTGCACAATAAAATCAAAGGGAGTGAGAGTCAAAGATCCTCAGTAAGGGATCCTTCAACCTACAAGAAAATTACTAAGAACATACATATATACAATAAATGTAGTCTAATGCACGCGCTTGCAGTCTGAAGTCCTAGCATATGTGCATATATCTGAGTTCCTTAGGACTACTCCTCATCCTAGTCTTCTCAAGGGCATCACTCCATGCACAGCGAGTTCTGGCCACTAACTTGCTCCTAGTAAGCCTTAGCTTACTGATGTAGTAACTTAAGCTTCCCTTGGTTTTTTGTGCAAGTGAACATTGTGGATGCTTCTTAGTTGAGGTCCAAGAGATTCACTTGGTGTACTAGGCCTCCACATGGTGCCTCAAGTCCTTAAACTTGCCTAGGTTACTTGTGTACTAAGCCTCCACCCAAATGGGTGTACTAGGCTCCCACTTGGTGTCTTGAGCTAATAAACTCACCCATACCACCAAGGTACTAAGCCTTCACCATTTAACCTGCCAAGGATGTACTAAGCGTTCACTTGTTCCTCAATTCATAACTTGGCTAGGCAACAAGTGCACTAAGCCTTCATCCATGGCACTACCCTATCCACCATTACTTGGTTCACACTAGTGGAGTCGAATGATCATGGTTAGACTCTTTTACTAGGTTCTTTGGAACCCTCCTAGGTGCACTAAGGTTCACACATCAGAGCCTCAAATTTGAAGGCCTAACTATGCTTCTGATGGTACTAACGCTTGCGCCCAACTAATGGTGCTCTACTATGGAACATGCCTTCAAAACATTCCTACACTTTGAACTAAAATACATTTAAACAAGGGACATTCTAGGCTTTGTTAAGGCATGCTATGATAGTGCTTTATCTTAGCTTCATGTGGAATCTAGAATTGTCTCAATCAGACACCTGAACAAAAAGGTATGAAGAAAATACTACTAGGTGTCAAAGCTGTCGCAGCAATGCATCTCCAATGAATGAAGACATGTCACCATAGTATAAAAATCCCTGGAAATTTCATGAAAAGGTTGGCAATGTGTCACCAACCCTTGGCGATGTGTCCCCAACTATTTTGTGCCTAGAATTTCCAAATTTCATGCCATAGCTACTTTAGGGCCTTCCAAGGCCATCCAATGGCCCTAGGGACACCTTGAAATGCCTCAAACCTTAAGTACACACACAATATGCCAAAATGCACCATTTAAACCAATCATATGGTGTCCATAAACACTACACAAACCATAAAAACCTTTCTAGTCCACCATGTTCATAATTATCCACCAACTAACACCATTCACAAAACTACTTGAATTCTACCTCAAACAAGTTATGAATGGCATCAAGTATGCATGAATCATAAATCCCTTACCTCAATTAACCTTGAACTAGCAACAATCAAGCACCATAAGCATCAAACTCCAACTTCCAAAGGTTCCACTAGGTTCCTAGGTTCCAACACACAAACAAAGGTTCATGCCACTAAATTAACTCAAACCCAACAAAACCCAAGCTTATTTAAGCTCAAGAAACATGAAAACTTCAAGAACATTGAGTTACCTCATGAATTCCACTTGCCCAAGGTGAAAAATGCTCCTCCAAGCTTCCAAAAAATAAAACAAGTGCAAAGCAAGCATTCCTTCACTTGGGCATCAAGAAAACCTTCCAAATTCACCATAAAATCGTAATTTTGTGAAGATTTAAGCAGGAGATGGAGAGGCAAAAAAGAGCTACGAAATTTTGTTGGGAGGATGATGGGATAGTAGCAAGCAACCCTTCGCATAAGTCTTTTAAGCCAACAAAGTGCCTCTCCCCTCAAAAGTTTTTAAAAGTTGCAAAAATACCCCATCTCCAAATAGTAACTAGGTAATTAAAATCTTTGTCAAACTTTGCTAACTTGGGATTTGGATTTTAAAAACATCATTTTTACTCTTGAGACTTGTACCGACCCCTCCAAGGTGCAAAATGACCATTTTAACCCTAGGCAAACCTAGTGCCAAAAACCACTCGGAACCTACTAAACCTTTAATAACTTACTTGATCTTGCTAATTCACCCGAATTACATTATTTAAGATATGGATTTATGAATGTACCTTGCTTGCTAAGCATTTCGCTATGAGTGCTATAACAAGGGTCATTTCAAACTTGGGTACAACTTGTAACATTGCATGAAGATGAGGAAATAGGGCTCAATCTAAAAAATGGAACACATACAAAGGAAGGTTATACTATGAAACTCACAAAAGTCCTTCAGAAACATTAGGGTGAAACCTAGTCCTACCTTTAGTTAGGTTTTAAACACTGTTTATCCTTTTCTAAAGTTTGTAGCTTTCTCTAGCAATCTAAGTTCAATGTAAGAAGGGAAGAAATACTTATTCCTCCACTTCTCTATCTTTTTTTTTGTAGCATAGCTAAGGTGGTAATCCAAGTAACTCTGATGGTTCTTGCCCAAATTATGAACATTGACTTCAGAAGTGATGAAGTGCAAGCAATTTGAACCTACTACGGCTTAGGGTAGTGGTAAGTTGACATCCGCTAAATGGGTAACCTAGTTTGGCTAAGACATTAGAAAAAGAATAAGGTTGAAAAATCCAACCCACTTGAGTGCTTACGATGTCTATAAACTACCTATAGAACTACCTCTTAAGCACTGGTTGCACCACTACAAATACCTTGTGCCAGAGAAAACACGATACCTAAAGAAAGTGAGAGAGGACTTGAGAACAAAGAAAAGTGAACAAATGCAAATTAGAGAAGTGAGAAAGTTAGAAGGAGAGCATATATAGCTTGAGGAGGGGAATCCAAGGGATGCAAGTACTGCACTATAGTAATTACCAATGCTACCCTTTTAAACAACATGAAGCTTTAAAAAAAAAAAGAGGCAATGAATGTTTAACTTGTGTCCCTTGAAAATTGAAACAAAGGCACACCTACACATTGAAATGATTAACAACCTGTCAATCAAAATGATGGCATGGGAATTTAAAAATGAATTATGACACATCATTCTTTGAAATCTTTCTCTCAAGAAGCACAATCATCACTAACATGAAACTAAGGGTGTGGAATTGTCCAAGGAATAATTGTGAATCGAAAGAGCTATAAAGACCTCGATAAAAGGCATTAAGCTGTGGACCTTGTTGCTACATCAAAAAAGTGACATCAAAATCACCTTGGCCCATGATAGCCTTTACCTGAAGTCTTCAATGACATTAGATTCAAAAGAGGGCTTGTGATGGCCAAATTGCTGAGGTACTCTAAGATGTCATAAACATCAAAAGCCCAAGGAACTTGCAAACCAAGAAACCTCAACAAAGGGGGCACTTTGGTTTATCACCTACCATGGAGTGTCCTAGGAGGGACGTCGACATAGTGGACAACCGAGGTCCCCACCTTGCATCTTTGATAGGTTACCTCAACACTTTGCCTTAAGATGTGGCTTCCAGATTCCTCTACTGAGGCTCTTCAAGGTACCCTGGCTTAACTATTACAAACATATGCTGAGTGGCCTGGTTAGAGCATTGACTGTAGGTGTCAAAAGACCAATTGGCAAATCGTGTGCCAGTGTACAAAATTTGATATTCCAAATCTAGTTAGACATGTAACCTATTTGGTTCTAGCTATTACGTAATAGCTTTATCGCTTCATACGCTATAAATATGAAGGAATCCTTTAGAAGAGGTATCCAATCTCTTCTTTACACTCTTACGCTTTACCTGCTTAACTTGGGCATTGGAGGCCTGTTACCACCTCATAAAATGGGAGAATTACAAGTGTGTCATAATGGCTAAAAACCATTATATTGTGTAATTCTCACCATAGTGTTTAAAGTGTGGGGGATAAAAGGCATGATCAACACCTCCTTAAAAGTGTTCCAAGTTGGTAACTTGGCCCCCAAGAAAAGCCTTAAGGATTGCTTGTTTTTCAAGCAACCTATGGACTTTTTTGTAAGGTTTTGGAAATTCGGGTACTCAATTGCAAAACTCTCACAAAAGAGATTTGGAGAGTTATGGGAAGGATATGAATGGTATGAAAGTGCTATTGGAGGACCAAATTGCTTATGGAAGAGAACTAAGGACAAAGAAAACACAAAAAGGCATAAAGGACCTAAGTGTTCTAATGTAGGCCTTAAGATGTGTATGTCTATGACTTAAGTCAAATGGAAGTTTTGTGGGGTTATCCCACATAAGGAGGGCTGCTAAAGGAAGATAAGGATGGTCAAATGTGGGCCAAGAGATTAAGACTAAGAAACCATAGTCTTGTAGCAAGGAAAATGACATAAGACAAGGTTAAGACTACTTAAGTGTGTTTAGTGTACTTTTGACTATTTAAGTAGTCAAGACCACCTTTGCTCTCTAAATTTCAGCCTCCACCAGAAAAAAGACAGCCAGCCCTCTCCTCCACACTTCCTCCATAGCCACCATACCTTCAAACTCAAAACTACTTGCAATTGAAGTCAAGGAAGCACAATTGGAAGCTATTTGGTGCTATTGCTTGAGTGCACCTAGGATCAAGCTCCAATTTCAGCATACCCATCAAGGTAAGGGTTCTCTTGCTCTCATGGGTTGTTTTCTGTATTTTCAAGCAACCATGGAGCTAGGGCTAAGCTTGGAAGAGAGCCATGAGCTTGATGAACCAAGCTTAGTGAGGGGAGTGCACTTATTGAAGGTTTTGTGACCTAGTGTGAAGTGCACAGTGATGGCAGCGAATTTCTGGGTTTCTAGGGCCCAAAAGTTAGTACTAACTAGTGTTAAATCCTCCTAAGACCAAGAATTAGCTTGAGGAGGGCTGCCATAGTGATTTGGTTATGTTTATTATGTGTTTTATGGACTAACCTATGGTATATGCTGCTGCCACATTTCATGTGTTTGTTGTTTGTGTTTGGCTGCTGCATTTGGTTGCTATATCTTGTATATATGCATTGTGGTTTTTTTGTTTTAGTGTCTTTGGATGCAGGTTTTAATGATGGTTACATTGCCTATTGAATCCAAGTGCTACCCTTACTAAGTTTCTCAATGAAACTTACTCCCCTCAATTCTGTCATTTCAGGTCCAGCAGAAAGATCACCTTCAAACTAACCTTTGTGGTTTGAGTTTTGATCTGAAATTTCAGGTACATGAACTTCCATATGTCAAGTTATGATCTGGAAATTTTGGTGATTTTAGGAGCACATTTGGTATTTTTAATGGTGGTACTTACTGTGTTGTGCAGCAGCTGTCCAGCATCCTGTTTTTGGAGTCCATTGTGTCTCAGGACCTCCTGTAACCTAGGGTGCGTATTTAGCTGAGTTAAGACCATATTATAGTGCATGTATGCATGTACATGTAGTGTATGTAAAATGAGACAAGTATGTGAACATTTGAGTAATGTTTTGGCTATGTAAGTGATGTGGTGCAAAGCTGCCTAAGTGTGAATGATAGGCTGCTTATTGTAAATTCTGTTTTGGCCACATAAAGTTGCTAGATGCAAGAGAATGTAATTAATATGTGTATTGGACATGTATGGGATAGCCTTGGAGGACTTTCCCCTTGTGAATGAAGTGTTTCCATGGTTTGGAAAAATTGTATGGGCAAAATGGTCCTAAAGTTGCCAGAATTTCGACTCTGGACATAAAGTTTAATATCTCCCTGTGTAGAATGAACTATGGTATGAAATTTTGACCACACCTAGAGGAAATCTAGAGGGTTAACTGGGATTTGGAATTTTTGGATTTAGAGCCCTGTAGCCAAAGATATGATGTTGCAAAGTTGGCTGAGTTACTGTTCATTTGGTCAGAATTTTGTAACCAACTTCAAAAATCCATAACTTGGTCCATAGGTGGGCTATTGATGTAAAACAAAATTCCTTGGTTTGCTCTAAGTCTCTACTTCATAATGGAGCAAAGAAAACAGGGGGGTATGAGGCTAGAATGATACAGTTTATTAGTGGAAGTTACAGGTGCAATAGCTGGCCACTAGAACTTAACACGATTGCCTAATGTGTGGAAGCCAAAACTAAGACTTGTGCTAGTGTTTTCCTTCTTTGCTGCCATGGTGTGCATGCAATGTGAATATGTGTGTGATGGTTGGACCAATATGCATGTATTTACATAGTGCCCAAGAGGGCCACTTGGGTATGCACACTCAGGGTAGTGTTCTGATGGCCTACAGAACATTACCAATCTTGGGAGTCTAAATGCACAGTTTTGGCACCATAACTGGACTACCCCGGAGTGGGTAACAAGGCCCCTCCTCAAAAGGAAACCTCTTAGCTCCTTTCTTTGCCATTTTAAGAGATTTCCATCACACACCCATTATACCAGTCTTAGCATGGAAACATCATCCATCATATATGATGGAGTACATAAAAAAGGAACATGTAGATTAATATGAAACAACAAGATGAGACAAAGGAACAACTATAGATATTAAGAGAGAAAGAAGTAACTAACAATGAACAAATACTATAGGCATAACAAGTAATTATTAAATATCAAGAAGAACATGTACATTTAACATGAAACAAAAATATGAGACAAGCAAATAACTATATTTAGAAAAACAACATGAAGCAATGACAAGGAACAGGTAGTTGTTGAATTTTAAATGAAACAAATAGATTTATATAAGAACAACAAGAAGAGATAAGAAAGAACTACTATTATAGCTCTCTTAGCTAAAAGCTCACTCGAGGAAGGTAAAGAGTTTGAAACTTAGTTTGGACCTTTTTTTCAAGTTCACTTAGCAAGAATACGTAATTTTAGCAAAGTTCACAAAGTTCTGAGGAGGTTAAGGCACTAAATGATGTTCGGGGGGAAAAATGGTAATTTTGTGTCCCAAAGAGTCGAGCCAAGTCCTAAGAGTTAAAAATGTGTTTTGAAAACTAAACTTTTAACTTGAACCCAAACTTGGTTTCAATAAACAAGATTTGACCAAGGTTGACTATGGTTACCTAAAGTAAGGGCACTTTTCCAACTTTTTAAACACTTTAGTGGTTTGGGGTTTAAAAGAGTTTATAACTTGGTAAAGTGGAGAGGAGGCTCCCATATTTGCCTCAAACCCGATTTCATCCTCCACCCTACCATTTCTTCATGAAATCAAGCTCAGAACCAAGAGTTTATAGTGAAATTTGAAGCTACCAAGGGTGTTTAAGCTATAGGAGGTTTGTTTCAATTGGATTTTGGTGTTTTTGAAGCTTGGAACCAAGTTTCCATCAATCCCTTGTTTTTTATGTGAGGTAACATGTGATTTCATGGTGGATTCTTGTTTATTTGATGATTAAGAGCTTGGGTTTTGGTTAGAAGTTAGTAATTGTGTGTTTTGTGCCTTTGTTTGCTTGGAACTAGGTAGAACTTTGTGGAACTTGGGTTTTTGTGGAAGATTTGATTGATTCCTGCTTTTGGATTTAAACTAAGGTAAGGGAGTTATGTTTTCAATCTTGATTAATGCTATTGGATTGAGTTTGCTTTATGAATTCAAGTCGTTTTAGCAATAGCCTTAGTTAGTGGGCAAAGTTGAATCATAGTGGACTATAAGCTTTGTGATGATTGGAATGATATTTAAATGCATTATAAGAATGCTTATAATAGTTGGCTGTGGTCATTGCAATATGTTTTATAGGTATGTAAAGTTTGAAGGGCATTAACGTGTTTGGTGAGTCTCCAAAGGTTGTAGCAGCAAAACTGAGAAATTTTGGGCATCGCAGGTATTGGCAACACATCACCAATCATCGCCAATGCCCATGGCATGTTTCCAATTCAGCACAAAAACTCTAAAGAGTTTTATACCAGCGACACATCGCCATAATTATGTTGGCCAAAATTTTCCAATTTTCCTAGAGGCTTCGAGGAGGGGCCTAAAGGGGTGATTATGTTACCTTGGGGTCTAAGTATTCCAGGGGTACTCCGAGGCTTCCAAAATTGCTTCGAGACCTAGGGATTTTCTTGAGCTTTTATGGTTACTTCTACCATAAGCAAGAAAACTAGTCAACAAGGGACCACAACTAGGTATCACTAGGTTGGGTGAAACGTTTATTAACATCGGCAACCTAGCTGTGCCATCAGGCATGAGGTTACAATGTGAAACCTTAGTGCACCTAGTCAATTTTTATAGCCTAGTCTACAATACTCCCACCATAATGTCCCTGTACAACATAAGAGAGTTTCAACTAATGATTTATCACTGGTTAGGCTAGTAACCTATGCTTGCTAGTAGACAAGGCTCCACCTTGTAGTTCAAGGACTAGGTTGAGGAAAGGTCCCAAAGGACTGAGATCTGTGCACATAAGTCTAGCCTTAGGCTGTATGAGCTTCCAACAGATTACATAAGTTCACATGTGTTGTCCTTTGTAATTTTTCTTGCAGGTGAAATGAAGACCTTTACTAAGAATTCTTAAATTCTCACTCCCTAATTATGTTGTATAGATTCTCACACTGTTGGGTGGGATAATCGTTAAGGGTTATCATGGTAGTTTGTGATGCGATTGGCACGGAGCCAGCATCTGAAGTGGTCCGGTTAGGCAGAGCCAACATCTCCACTGTGTGCAGTGGTGTGGGCAGTAGGGGGTCCCGGAGGTGCGAAAGGAAGGCGTCCTGGGTTGATCACCTTAGAGGATGGCCAGCAGCTTCTTGGTCCCGCGGGGAGTGAGGACGGGAGGTATCTTCGGTGTGGGGAAGAGCCCGGAACAGTGGTTCCTCAGGGAGACCCGGCTGAAACACTCAGCAAACAAGGGTTAGGAGACCCCCGGAGTGATTTTCCGGGGGGGAACCTCCGACGCCCAAGTCAGTGCTTAAGGAGAGAGAATGGCATAGTAATAAGCACAAGAGGCGCTTGCCTGGCTAAGATCCTTCTGAGGGCTGGAGGGAAGAGTATTAAGGTGGAGAGAGGAGAGCCTCTTCTATTTTCCGGCCTTTCTGTCCCTTTTTTCTCTCTAGAAGAGAGCCCAGCCCCCCTTTCTGTGACTATTTTCCTTGTATAAAATAAGGGGGTGACCCCTTTGGATTATGACACGTGTTCGACACGTGTATGGTCGGATGGTGTACTTCCGGGTGCGGAGGACCCTAGCCACCTATAGGCTCCTCGGGCTGCGAGCTGTAGCCCTTCGTGACAAGACCTCAGACTGCGACGGCGTGCCAGAGTGTGCTTGAAGGTGGCATATCAAAGCGTATCTGAAGGTGGTGTGTCGGAGACGTAGGTGACCAGAGTGTCAGAGACTCCTTAATTGCTCTTGCCGTACAACCGAGATCCCTCTGGTCGATGTCTTCCTTCAGGATGAGGAGCCTTCTCCTGGAGTCAGGCTGGTACTTTGGTCGTTCCATCTTCAGGGGGCTTTCTCCCGCGGAGGGTGGTCAGTCCTTTTCCCCCGAAGCTGGTTTGGTCACCGCCCCTAAGGACGCGATATGCTAGTTCCCGAAGCTGGTTTTGGCGAGCTACCAAGGTCGTATGCCCCAGGGAAAAGGCGTCCTTTACTCTGGAGTCCTTTCCAAGGTCGCAGACCTCAGGTGTCTGGCTCCCTCTTTCCCGTGGTTGGTAGGTGGTCAAGGTGATAGCACTTTGGCTATCACATGCCCCCCTTGGAAAGCCAGAGTGAAGACTTCGGAAAGTAGCCCTTCTGGCATCCGTCTTGCGCTTAACTTGGCAGTTTTGTTAGGACGCCCTCATGGACTCCCGGAGGTCCACGTAGTAGGATGTCCGTTTTCAGTCGAACAGGGTGGCATGGAGCCTTGAACCCCTGCCCTCTTGGACTTCATGCTCAGAGTACGACGTCGGCAGGGGAGGCACTTTGCTTTTTAGGCGATAAGCCCTGTTCAGACAGGTGTCGCCTATCCAGATTTCGGTATTCTCGAGATTCCCAACTTGTTCACTTTTCCCGCCATAGGCTAATGGATCGACGCGTCTTGAAACTAGGTGTGACAGTCTTGAGCAATGTGCCCGAGTTTTCTGGATGCCAGAAAACTAGACCTCGTTGCTGATGATGGGTGACACATGGCAGGCATCAGCTGGGATGGGCATGTCTTTTCATGCACGAGGAGCAATTATGGCGACGCTTCGCCCTCACGCAGCATTATTGACGGCCTCTTGGCTGCCTTTTCTCGATCTATAAAAACCTTCCTCCCGTCATACTCTTCACTTGTGTTTCGTTGCTCTCGCTTTGCTCTTGCTTTTCCTTCCTTTTTTGCGGCGGTCTTAGCGGAGGAGCGATTTCTGGTGATCTTTCACGACGGCATCCTCGAACCCAGACTTTGGCAAGTCTTTTGGTGGGTTCTGACTTCTAGAGTTCCTTTCATTTTTTGCTTTTCTTTTCGCTTCTCGAAGTCATTTTTCTGTCTACCATGCATATTCCTGAAAGCTGGCAACCTCTTATGTCTCACCCTTGTTGCACCACTCCTAAAAAATTAAAAAAATGGAAGACCAAAATTTTCCTTCCCTCTTATGCCTCACAAGGTTACCTCGCCTTGGCCAGTTTTGCTTTATGAATCAAGGTGACGAGGTTACCATTTTTCGAGCCCAACTGAAGGCCGGACTTCGGTTTCCTACCGCGAAGATGATTTGTGACTTTTGCCAATTTCATGGCATAGCCGTGAATCAACTTCCTCCGAACTCATACTGCTATTTTAATGCCTTTCTCTGCATTGTGTGGGATCTTCGGGGTAGAACCCCATTTCATCCTGTTCATGCAGTACTATAGGCTCTATCCGATTCCGAAGGGTGGCTTTTATTTTATGCTACCTCGGGGATCTGGGAGCAAGGAATTTATGTTCACTTTCGCTACCAAGGATAGCTGGTGAGGGTGGCAAAGGAAGTTCTTCTTCCTGAAGGTGGCGGAGGCCTGGTCACACGTCCCGACTAAGTGGGCTCGGGGAGAGTTGGAGGCGGATGTCACGGACCCCAGGAAGTTGTTGACTTCTGACTTGGCAGCTAGGTTTAGGGACTTTGACAGACGAATCCTTGCTGTCGCCGACTGGGATGCCGAGGTCCCTCCACGCTCTCTCTACCTTTTCCCGATCATGTGGAAATTCATGACCGAGGACGTCCTTCGGGAGCTGGGGGTAGTTGCGGAGCATAAGACGGATCTCGGCATGCCATCTCCTGCTACCGAGGGGAAGAACTCTTGGCTGGTGAGGCTCCTTCGGAGCGAGCTCACTTTCGAAGCCTTTTCTGAAAGTAAGTATCTTTCAAAAAACTTTCAGCATAAGTGCCTGCGGACTTACACTAATTTTTTCTCTCTTTTTCAGAGATGGGCGACGGGTCTACCACCTACTACAGATCTCTCTTCCTTGGTCAGTCCAAGAAGGGAGAACAAACGAAGAAGAAGCTTAAGGCTTCTGGGGGTGAGCCGTCTTCCGCCAAAAAGACCAAGAAGGCTTCTGGTGGTGGATCATCTTCCGCCAAGAAGACACAGAGGGACACCCCTCCTCCCTCCCTGAAGGACGTTTCGGAGGCAGGCAATGTTACTGCAACCTCGGCCGAGGTTGCAACTTTTTCCCAGCCTGAAACGGCCGAGGGGGTTTTTGCCGAGGTGGCCATTTCTGTGCCTCTGAGTCCCGCCATGTCGGTGGATTTGTTGGACCCTTAGAAGGATCTTCCTGTTGAAGAGTTAGAGAAACATCGAAGAGCCAAGGGCAAACATGTTCCTGCCGACGTGGAGAAGGTTGGTGACTTTGATGATGACTGTTCCAAAGTCCCAGCAGGTTTGTCTATTTTCTCCTGCAATCTCACACATTTTTTGTAATCAAGAAAATATAACCAAGGAAAATTTACCTGATGAGATGTTTCTTTTTGCAGAGGATTTGGCGCCCCTGCCTTTGAAGATTGAGCACTCCCAAAGGAGGGATCTTCGGGATTCGCACGTCCCGAATGGCAAAGTCCCAAGGGAGCCGTTCTGGTCTTTCACGGAGGACATGAACTTGTTCTCCGAGGACTGCCGGGAAATGGCTCCCCAAATGGCGAGGGGCGTGCTTACTCAGGCATCCTTCAAGGAAGTCGCTGAGGAGTGTGCCTCCGAGGATGCCCTTGCTGCAAAAGTTTCCCAGCATGCTGCTCAGGTAACCCTTCGGGCTTCTCACTTTTCCTTCCACTTTTCTGCCTAAGTGCTCTGGCATTCCTTGTGCAAATTTTCACTAAGTGCCTTTCTTTTTTGCAGCTTTTGGGGTATAATGGATACCTCCGAGCTTGGGCAGCAAAGTAGTCTTCGGTTCGAGCTTGGGCC
The DNA here is from genome assembly GCA_005392925.1 of Aquilaria sinensis. Taxonomy (NCBI): domain Eukaryota; kingdom Viridiplantae; phylum Streptophyta; class Magnoliopsida; order Malvales; family Thymelaeaceae; genus Aquilaria; species Aquilaria sinensis. The sequence goes on along the minus strand of SMDT01000853.1, from coordinate 95,324 downwards.
GAAGATAAGTTGGAGAAGGCCAAAGTTTTCTGTGCCAACTCGGTGTTGACAAACACCAAGCTGAGCGAAATATGCAAGGAGAAGGTTGCTAGTCTTTGGGAGGAATTTTTTAAGGGCCAAGAGGAGCTCTTGAAGGATTTTTCCAAGAAGATGTCTGACCTTGGCGATAAGTTAATTAGCCTGACTTTGGCCAATGAGGCCCTTCGAAAGGAAAAAGAAGGGGAATCTGCCTTTTTGGCAAAGGCGATGGCTGAGAATGCCGAACTTCAGACCGAGGTCGGCTCGCTGAAGGAGAGTTCGGAGGAGAAGAAGAAAACCAAGGAGCTGGAGAAGGAGATTTCCGATCTTCAGCAGGAGGTTTTGGATCTTCAACATGAGGCAGACGAGTTGGACGTTGAAAGAGATAAAGCCGTTCAGACGTCCAAGGTTGCTTTTCAGGATGGTTTCTGCCTTGCTCGTTATCAATTTCTGAAGAAGTATCCAGACCTCAATCCTTCCTTTTTGGTTACCCTGGATATTCCCGAGGGGCCTCGGTGGATGTGGCCAAGAGTTGAGTTCCTCAACTTGCCACCGCTTCCTCCTCCACCAAACGCTGTGGCGAAGAGCTCAGGAGCCGAAGCTTCCCATAACGCCGGGGTCCCTTAGATATTCTAGGACCTTTGCCTTCTTCTTCTGCTTTGTACTTTCCTTTTTGTAATCTTCTCCTTGTATCAAGGCCTTCTTCAATGGATTAATCTTCATAATTTTGGCTAAGTCTTTTGTGAGCTTTTTTTTTTGTTTCCCAATTGTTCCGACCACTCTCGGTCAAGGGACTTCGGTACTTTCTTTGCTTGCTTCGTCGGCCATTCTTTGGGCTAACTTTCGTAGTGAACAAAGTTCCTTTCAGGCCAATTTTAGCCAGTCCTTTGCCGGCCATGTTCTGTAGACTTGCCCTCTTTTGGACATATAATCCAACTATCTTCAGAAGGAACAGGAGACTTTCAAGAGTCTATGCTTCAGCTTTGCTCTGCGAACATTCTCATACAGGGGAAAACTTTCTGTACTTAGACAAATTTCTGGCTTGCACCATTTCTTGTCTAAAAATTCTAAGTATAGAATTTCTTTAAAGCGCCCGAGTGACTTGTACTTTTTTAGTTTTTCTCCCTTCGGTGTTGCCAAGCTTGTATGCTCCCTTTTGGACCTCATTTTTAGGACCAAACAAGGCCCTTTCCCATTTGGCCAAAGTACCTCATGAGGTTCTAATTCAGCTTTTCGGGGGCGAGGTCTCTTTTTCCTTGTTCCTTTTTGCCTGTCATGCAGGTTTGCACTTATGGCCACCTTTTGCCGAAAAGGCCTCCTTTCAAGCTCGGCCGTTTCTCAGTGTTTGACAATGAGGTTACTTTCTCTTTCATCAAACATCTGTATGGTGGCCGAACTACTTTAAATGGATAATGGCTTTCTGTGCTGGGGATAAGTGAGAAAAGTGTCTTCTCCTTGGTCCCTCAGGGAATTGTCTGATAACTCCTCGGTACAGTAGGAAGTTTTCCTAGCCACTTTCCCTTTGCATCTCTCAGAGTCCCTCTTTTAAAGCTCTTTTGGCCACCTCTGTTTGTCTGTTGCTCGGGGGCTGAGCTAATGGGCTGAAGTGCCTTTTTATTCCAAGGTCGGTGACGAATTCTCGAAATCCTCTGTCCTTAGACTGGAAATCATTATTGGCCTTTGTCACTGTCGGTATGCCAAATCAGCATACCATGTTCTTCCGGGCGAACTTTCTGTGCACCTTTTGCCGGCATGGTTGCTAGAAATTCTGCCTTAGCCCACTCAGTGAAGTAATTCTCTGCTTCACATCTTCGGGTGCTGTCTAGAGTGGCTCAGTACAATCTTTCCGAGGTTATTCGCTCCGAAGGCAATCTTCAGGTGTTGGTGTGTCTTTGGCCATTTTCACGCCTCTCGGATGAGTTGTCCTGCACCCTTTTTACCGATATATATTCTAATAACGAAGTTGCGTACCTTTGCCAGCATAGTTTTTCCTTAGTCAGGAAATGTCATCCGGAACATTTTTGCACTTTTCTGCCTCTTGATGAGGATTTTCGGGACTCTTTGGTTGCGAGATTCCTCAATGTAGGATCTTCCCACCTTTGGTTGCGAGTCTCCCTTATTGGTTTCAGCCTTTCTTACTTTTGGGAATTCGGCAATCTAGTCTGCCAGTATCTGGGCACGTATTGCCCTTCTGGGCTTATACGGGATGTAGTACTCTTTGAGTTCGATGCACCATTTTGATAGTCTTTTTCTGAATGCTTTACTTCTTTTCACGACGTTGTGCAAAGGCGAGTCACTTCGGACAGTGATAGCGCAACCAGGGAAGTAGAGTTGACATCTTCTGCCCATACATCAAGTTGTAGACGACCTTTCAGGGCAGTGCGTTTTGACTTTGTTGCCGAGGAGATGGCGATTCTTTCCTCAGGTGCGGAACTCTTTCGGCAGGGAGGTCTGGGTCATCCTGACCCTGTTTTTCCCGTAGGTCATACTTCGGGGGTTATGCTTCCCGTCGAGGACTCATCTCATTAGCCTTCATTTCCCATACTTTTGCGAATTGATGTAAGACTCTCTTCCTATCGAGGTACCGATGGAGAGGGCGTGCGGTCCGAATTTTGCTGTGGCCTCTTTGGCTTGACTACTGCGTCTTTTCGACCACACCAAAGCGTGGGAATTCGCGCAGGAAGCCTATAGCGATAGTCAGGGGGCTTTTGCCCTTGGACAGTGAAATTCCTGCTGTCGTTATTCGGTTGCCGGTTGAATTTCTGGCGTGGACAGGGACCCCGGGAGTCCCTATGTCCTTAGAACGCCGAGTTTCAATGACGGTGACCTGGGAGTGACTTCCCACAGACGTCGCCAGAATGATGCGATTGGCGCGGAGCCAGCATCTGATGTGGTCCGGTTAGGCGGAGCCAACATCTCCAATGTGTGCAGTGGTGTAGGCAGCAGGGTGTCCCGGAGGTGCGAAAGGAAGGCGTCCTGGGTAGATCACCTTAGAGGATGGCCAGCAGCTTCTTGGTCCCGCGGGGAGTGAGGAGGGGAGGTATCTCCGGTGCGGGGGAGAGCCCGGAACAGTGGTTCCTCAGGGAGACCTTGCTGAAACACTCATAAAACAAGGGTTAGGAGACCCCCGAAGTGAATTTCCAGGGGGAACCTCCGACGCCTAAAACACTAGCACAAGTCTTAGTTTTGGCTTCCACACATTAGGCGATCTTGTTAAGTTCTAGTGGCCAGCTACTGCACCTGTAACTTCCACTAATAAACTGTATCATTATAGCCTCATACCCCCTGTTTTATTTGCTCCATTATGAAGTAGAGACTTAGAGCAAACCAAGAAATTTTGTTTTACATCAATAGCCCACCTATGGACCAAGTTATGGATTTTTTAAGTTGGTTACAAAATTCTGACCAAATGAACAGTAACTCAGCCAATTTTGCAACTTCATATCTTTGGGTACAAGGATCCAAATCCAGAAATTCTAAATTCTAGTTCAACCTCTAGATTTTATCTAGGTGTGGTCAAAATTTCATATCAATATTCATTCTACACAGGGAGATATTAAACTTTAGCTACATGGTCGAAATTCTGGCAACTTTTGGACCATTTTGCCCATACAATTTTTCCAAACCATGCAAACACTTCATTCACATGGGGAAAGCACTCCAAGGCTATCCCATATATGCCCAATACACATAGGAATTACATTCCCTTTCTTTTAACAACTTTATGTGGGCAAAACAGAATTTACAAGTAAGCAGCCCATCATTCACACTTAGGCAGCTTTGCACCACATCACTTACATAGCCAAAACATTACTCAAATGTTCACATACTTGTCTCATCTTACATACACTACATGTAACTGCATACATGAACTAAAATATGGTCTTAATTCAGCTAAATACGCACCCTAGGTTACAGGAGGTCCTGAGACACAATGGACTCCAAAAACAGGATGCTGGACAGCTGCTGCACAACACAATAAGTATCACCATTAAAAATACCAAATTTGCTCCTAAAATCACCAAAATTTCTAGATCATAACTATACATATGGACGTTCGTGTACCTTAAATTTCAGATCAAAACTCAAACCACAAAGGTTAGTTTGAAGGTTATCTTTGTGCTGGACCTGAAATGACAGAATTGAGGGGAGTAAGTTTCATTGAGAAACTTAGTAAGGGTAGCACTTGGATTCAATAGGCAATGTAACCATCATTAAAACCTGCATCCAAAGACACTAAAACACAAAAACCACAATGCATATGTACAAGATATAGCAACCAAATGCAGCAGCCAAACGCAAACAACAAACACATGAAATGTGGCACCAACATATACCATAGGTGATAGCCGAAGTGCTATCGCCCAGAACACCTTAGGACCCTCGGAGAAAGGGAGCCAAACACTTGAGGCACGTGACCTTGGTAGCCCGCCAATGCTAACCTCGGGAAACTACCGTAGCGCCTCCATCGGGAGGGCAACCGAACTAGCTTTGAGAAGGAGCGGCAGCCACCTTCTACAGATGAAAGCTCCCTGAAGGGACCAACTTCGGCGCCCGTAAATACGCCGAAGTACCAGTACGACGTCGGGAAGAGGCCCCTCACCCTGAAGGGAGACATCAACCCAGGGCACCTCAGAAGTACGGCAGGAGCCCTCAAGGAGCCTCTGACACACCGTACTCTTACGGCCCCCGACACGCCGCCCCCAGACATGCTCTGACATGCCGTCACAGCCTACGTCCTGCAGGGCTACGCTGCGGCCCAAGGAGCCTGCAGGCGACTAAGGGCCCCCACGCCCAAAAGTATGGATGGTATCCGTTCATACACGTGTTGCCATCCGAACGGTTCACCCCCTCCTATATTTACCAGGAGAATGGTCAGAGCCTGGGGGGCTCTATCTCTCTCTCTTTCCTCTCTCCGCCAAAAATACTTTGAGGTAAAGGGGCTTCTCGCTCCTCCCTTCTCAGCCCTTAAAAGAGAACACGGCCACGACAGGCAAGAATCTCTTGTGCTTACTACTCTTTCTCCATCTCTGCTAAGCACTGACTTGGGCGTCGATGGCTCCTCCCCGGAAAAAGACTCTGGGGACCTCCTAACCCCTATTTTTCTAGTGTTTCAGGCTGGCCCTCCTACCTTGAGCCAAAGACGATGCCGACCATCCTAGGTGACCCACACAAAGCACCCTCTCCCTGGGTTCATCTACACCTCCGGAAGTCCCTGCTGCAGTCTCCACAGCATACAGTGGAGATCCTGATGGCGCACAGCACCACCATTTGGCGCCGTCTGTGGGAAACCACTCCCAGGCCGTTGTTGTTGAAAACATGGCATTCTAAGGACCAAGGACTTTCGAGGTCCCCGTCCGCACCAAAGGACCAACCGACGACCAAACCACCATGGCAGGGACTTCCTACCTGAGGATGAATGTCCTCTAAATATTACCATGGCCTTCCTGCTCGAATTCCCACGCTCTGTCGTGGTCAAAGAGATGCAGCAGTTAGACTAAAGATGGCCGCAGCTAAATTCGGGCCGAGGGTCTTCTTCATCAGTACCTCGTCGGAGAAGAGTCCCGTGTTAACTCACAGGAGTATGGGAAGCGGAGATCGATGAGATGAGTCCTCGGTGGGAAACATACCCCTCAGGATGTGACTTACGAGAGAAACAGGGTTAAAGTGACCCAGACTTCCCCGCCGAAGGAGTTCCACAACCGAAGAGAAGTCACCATCTCCTTGGCAACAAAGTCGGGTACCCCTTGCTGCAAAAAGCTGTCTACGCCATGGTACCGGCTACTAGTACGGCAAATGGCAGGGGACTGTAGCACAAAGGGTTCAACTTCGGCAAAAATACCATAAGGGTGTAACAAAGCTCATCCGAAAGTGCGATGCAGTGCGTATTGAAAACATACCTATTACCCACTCTGGGGTAGTCCAATTGTGGTGCCAAATTTGTGCATTTAAACTCCCAGGATTGGTAATGTTCTGTAGGCCATCAGAACACTACCCTTAGTGTGCATATCCAAGTGGCCCTCTTGGGCACTATGTAAACACATGAATATTGGTCCAACCATCACACACATATTCACATTTCATGCACACCATGGCATCAAAGAAGGAAAACACTAGCACAAGTCTTAGTTTTGGATTCCACACATTAGGCAATCTTGTTAAGTTCTAGTGGCCAGCTACTGCACCTGTAACTTCCACTAATAAAATGTATCATTCTAGCCATATAGCCCCATGTTTTATTTGCTCCATTATCAAGTAGAGACTTAAAGAAAACCAAGGAATTTTGTTTTACATCAATAGCCCACCTATGGACCAAGTTAAGGATTTTTTAAGTTGGTTACAAAATTCTGATCAAATGAACAGTAACTCAGAATACTTTGCAACGTCATATCTTTGGCTACAGAGCTCTAAATTCAGAAATTCCAATGAAAAATTAACCCTCTAGATGTCCTCTATGTCTGGTCAAAATTTCATATCAAGTTTAATTCTACATAGGGAGATATTAAACTTTATGTCCATAGTTGAAATTCTGGCAACTTTTGGACTATTTTGCCCAAACAATTTTTCCAAACCATGCAAACACTTCATTCACAAGGGGAAAGCCCTACAAGGCTATCCCATATATGTCCATTACACATAGGAATTACATTCCCTTTCTTTTAACAACTTTATATGGGCAAAACAGAATTTACAAGTAAGCAGCCCATCATTCACACTTAGGCAGCTTTGCACCACATCACTTACATAGCCAAAACATTACTCAAATGTTCACATACTTGTCTCATTTTACATACACTACATGTACATGCATACATGCACTAAAATATGGTCTTAACTCAGCTAAATATGCACCCTAGATTACAGGAGTGCCTGAGACACAATGGACTCCTGAACATGATGCTGGACAGCTGCTGCACAACACAATAAGTACCACCATTAAAATTACCAAATGTGCTTCTAAAATCACCAAAATTTCCAGATCATAACTAGAGACATGGAAGTTCGTGTACGTGAAATTTCAGATCAAAACGCAAACCAAAAATTTCAGTTTGAATGTGATCATTCTGCTGGACCTGAAATTACAGAATTGAGGGGAGTAAGTTTCATTGAGAAACTTAGTAAGGGTAACACTTGGTTTCTTAAGGTAATGTGATCCTCATTAAAACCTGCATCCAAAGCCACTAAAACACAAAAACCACAATGCATATATACAAGATATAGCAACCAAATGCAGCAGCCATTCACAACAAACAAACACATGAAATGCAGCAACAACAATAACCATAGGTTAGTCCGTAAAACATGCAATAAACTTAAATAAATCACTATGGCAGCCCTCCTCAAGCTAATGCTTGGCCTTAGGAGGATTTTAACAGTAGTTAGTACTAACTTTGGGCCCTAGAAACCCTTCTTTCTTGCTGCCATCTTTAGCATGGTAACACTAAGGCCGAAACCTTGCCATACTTCTTTCCTCTTAACCCATACTTGGTTCCTAGAGCTTTTTTCTCTCTTCCAAGCATGGTCTTAGCTTCATGGATGTTTGGAAATACAGTAAAAAATCTAGGAAACTTTAGAAAACTCTTATTTCACTTCCATCTTCATGCACTTCCCACTAGGTCACAAAACCTTCAATAAGTGCACTCCCCTCACTAAGCTTGGTTCATCAAGCTCATGGCTCTCTTCCAAGCTTAGCCATAGCTCCATGGGTGCTTAAAAATACAGTAAACAATCCATGAGAGCAAGACAACCCTTACCTTTAATGTATGCTGAAATTGGAGCTTGATCCTAGGTGCCATCAAGTCTTAGCACCACATAGCTTCCAATTGCCCTTTCTTGCTTTCTTTTGCCTTCAATTTTATTCTTGGAGGTATGGTAGCTATGGAAGAAGTGCGGGGGTGGAGATGCTGCATTTTTTTTTCTGCTGGAAGATACCAAATGTGGGAGATAAAGACAAGGATAACCACTTATCAAGACTTTAGTGCACAAAACACACTTAATAGCCTTAATTAAGCTTTATGTCATTTTCCTTGCTATAAGACCATGGTTTCTTAGTCTTAGTTTCTTGGCCCACATTTGACTTTCTTGCCATGCTTTGGCCAGCCATCTCTTGAGTGGGATAAGTGATTTGGCCACTTAAAGGCCTTAAATGAGCTTAAGGGCACAAAAGACACTTAACAAGCTTAACCTTGCTTTATGTCATTTTCCTTCTCATTAATTATGGTCTCTTTATCTTAAACTCATTGGTACACATGTGCCCACCATTGTTGACTAATTATCAAGCCTTGGCTGTCTCCCCCATAGTGGGAAACTCCAAATTGCTCCACTTAACTTAAGTCAAAAACATACACATCAAAAGGCTTACACTAGGACACTTAGGTCCTATATGCCTTTTTGTGTTTTCTTTGTCTTTAGTTGTCTTCCATGAGCAATTTGGTCCTCCAATAGCACTTTCATACCATTCATATCCTTCTCATAACTCTCCAAATATCTTTCTTGAGAGTTTTACAATTGAGTACCCGAGTTTCCAAAATCTTACAAAAAAAAGTCCATAGGTTGCTTGACAAACAAGCAATCCTTAAGGATTTTCTTGAGGGCCAAGTTACTAACTTGGAACACTTTTAAGAAGGTGTTGATCATGCCTTTTACCCCCCCCCCCCCCCCCACACTTCAATCACTACGGTGAGAATTACACAATATAATGGTTTTTAGCCATTATGACACACTTGTAATTCACCCATTTTGTGAGGTGGTAACAACACCTCTCCGAGACAATGCCGAAGAAGCAGACAGCCTGACCATGACCAAAAAATACCAAAATAGCGAGCCATTCGAGCATGGCAATGCTGAATATAGTAACTTCGGATGAAGGGAGGAAAGATCCTCTGAAAAGGAATCTCGCAACCGAAGAAGTCCCCAAGAAAACCCTCATAAAGCGGTAAAAAGTGCGAAGACATTCCAGACGACATCTCCTAATTAAGGAGAAATTATTACGGCAAAGGTACGCAATTCTGTTACAGAAAGGTATCGGCAAAAAAGCGGTGTAAGACACTTCGCCTAGAAAGCGTGAAAATTGCCAAAGACACGCCAGCACCCAAAGACAGCCTTCGGAGTGGATAACCCCGAAGGATTACCTTTTGCCTTTTTACGGTATGGGACATATACCTCACCGGGCCACCCTCGATAGCACCCAAAGGAGTGAAGTTCGGCATAGCAGCAGTGGACTACTTCACTCGGTGGAATGAGGCAAAACCCCTAACAACCACCCCGGAAAAAAGATATACAAAAGTTCATTTGAAAGAACGTGATATGAAGATTTGGCATACCGATGGTGATAGCGGCCAATAATGGTCCCTAGTCTATGAACAAGGGATTCCAAGAATTCATCACCAACATCGGAATAAAAACACACTCCGCCCCACTAGCTCAGCCCTAGAACAACAGACAAAGTTGAGGTAACCAACAGAACTATAAACAGGGACTATTAAAAAGGGTTGGGAAAAGCAAAGGGAAAGTGGCCAGTAGAACTTCTAGATGAACTAAGGAGATACTAGACAACTCCTCGAGGGGCCACGAGGGAGACACCTCTCCAGTACAAAGGCCATTATCCATTCGAAGTAGTACGGCCAGCAGCTAGAATACAAGTGTTCGACGAAAGAGGAAACGACCTCAAGTTGAGAACTAAGCTCAACCAAGTTGACAAACATAGAAAAATGGCCAAGCTTGAAAGAAAGGCCTTCCAGCAGAAGTAGCTAGGAGCGCAAACTTGCATGACAGGCCAAAAGGAATAGGGAAAGGAGACCTCGTTCTCCGAAAGGCTGAGTCTGAACCCTAAAAACCGACCCATGGGGCACCTCGGCCAAACGGGAAAAGGCCTTACATTTGGTCCTAGAAAGAGGTCCGAAAGGGAGTATACAAGCTTGCTGGCACCAAAGGAGGAAAACTGAAAAACGCACGGCACTCAGAGGCCATAAAGAAATTCTATACTTAGAATTTTAGATGAGAAATTGTACAAGTGAGAAATTTTCTCTAAGTACAGAAGTTTTCCCCTATCTGAAAATACTCACTGAGAAAAGGTGAAGTCCATCGACTCTCGAAAGTCTTGTTCTCCTCATTGATAGGGTTATGTGCCCAAAAAAGGTGAAGTCCATCGACTCCTGAAAGTCTTGTTTTCCTCTCAAGATTGATTGGGTTGTATGCCCAAAAAAGGTGAAGTCTACTGAATACGGCCAACAGGCTAAAATTTGCCTAAGGGAACTTCGCCAACAACGAACGTTTACCCGAAGATTGGCCGAGGAAACGAGCGAAATATGCCTTTCCAAAGTCCCTTGACCGAAAGTGGTCAGGACAATTAGGAAACAAAAATTGCTTGAAAGACTTGACTAAATCATGAAGGAAAATTTATTGAACAAGGTCTTAGTACAAGAAGAAGGATACAAGAAGAAAAATACAAAGAAAAAGAGGAAGGCAAAGGCTCTAGAATATCTAAAGGTCCCCGGTGTCATGGGAAGCTCTGGCTCCTGTGTCTTTAGCCGCCGCCTTTGATGCAGAAGGAGGAGCAAACGTTAGATTAAGGAACTCGAGTTTAGACCAAGTCCACCGAGGCCCCTCGGGAATATCCAGGGCAACCAAAAAGGAAGGATCAAGGTCCGGATATCTCTTTAGAAATTGGTGACGAGCTAGGAAAAAGCCATCCTGAAAGGCAACCTTAGTCGCCTGAACGGCCTTGTCTTTCTCGACGTCTAGATCGTCCGCCTCATTCTGAAGATCCGAAACCTCCTTCCGAAGGTCTTTGACCTCCTTCTCCAGCTCTTTTATCTTGTTCTTCTTCTTTGAATCCTTCTTCAGTGAGTTGACCATGACTAGGAGTTCAGCATTTTTAACCGTCGCCTTCGCCAAAAAGGAAGATTCCCCTTCTTTTTCGTTTTCAAGGATCTCGTTGGCCAAAGTCAGGCTAACTACTTTGTCACCAAGGTCAGACATCTTCTTGGAAAAATCCTTCAAGAGCTCCTCTTGGCCCTTCAAGAATTCCTCCCGAAGATTGGCAACCCTCTCCTTGGCTATGCGGCTCAACTCGGTGTTCGTCACAACTGAGTTAGCATAAAAAACCTTGGCCTTCTCAAGTTTATCTTCGGCCCAAGCTCGGACCGAAGACTGCTTTGCTGCCCAAGCTTGAAGGTATCCACTATACCCCAGGAGCTGCAAAAAAGAAGGTACTTAGTGAAATTTACACAAAGAAAGCCATAACACTTAGACAAAAAAGTGGGAGGAAAAATGAAGAATCCTGAGGAATTACCTGAGCAGTATGCTCGGAAAGTCTAGTGGCAAGGGAGTCCTCGGAAACGCACTCCTCGGCAACTGCCTTGAAGGAGGCCTGAGTGAGCACCCCCCTCGCCATCTGGGGAGCCATTTCCCGGCATTCCTCAGAGAATAGGTTCATGTCCTCCGTAAAAGAGCAGAACGGCTCCCTTGGGACCTTGTCCTTCGAGACGTGGGAATCCTGAAGAGCCCGCCTATGGGCATGTTCCACCATCCAAGCTGAGGGTGCTAGATCCTCTGAAGAAGTTGAAAACATAAATCAGACAAAGCCCCTTAACTCTACGGAGTTATGACGATATAAGTATCAAAAAGGGGGGCAGGAGACAAACCTGGCACAACCTCAGCACAGTCATCATCAGAGTCCCGAACCTCTTCCACGTCAGAAGGAACATGTTTGCCTTTATCCCTTCGGTGTTTTTCCAGCTCCTCGGCAGAGGGACTCCCTGCCAAAGAGCCTACAAGATCTGTAGATGTGGCGGGACTCAAAGAAGCAGGAAGAGCAATCACCCCGGCAGGAACCTCGGCCGTAGTTTCAGGCTCGGCGAGAGTTGTAACCTTGGTGGAAGTTGCAATGAGATCGCCAACCTTAGTGGAAGTAGCAATGCTGTCACCAACCTCGGCAGAAGTTGCAATGACACCAACTCCCGCCTCATCCTCCAGGGGTGGAAGAAGGATGTCCTTCTTCACTTTCTTGGCCAAAGACGGCCCACTCCCAGTAGTCTTGCGCCTCTTGGAGATGCCTTTGTTCATTTGCTCTCCCTTCTCGGCCTGACCAAGGAAGAGAGATCTATAGTAGGCAGCGGACTCATCGCCCATCTCTAAAAAGAGGGAAAACATCAGCGTGAGTCTAGACAGGCACTTATGCTGAAAACTTTGAGAGAAACCTTACTTTAAAAAAAGGCTTCATAAGTGAGCTCGCTCCGAAAGAGCTTCACCAGCCAAGAGTCCTTCCCTTCGGTAGCAGGACCTGGGCATGCCAAGATCCGTCTTGTGCTCCGTAACCACCCCCAACTCCTGAAGAACCTCCTCGGTCATGAGTTTCCACATGATCGGGAAAGGGTAGAGGGAATGTGGAGGGACCTCGGCATCCCAATCGGCGATAGCACGGATACGTCTGTCGAAGTCCGCAAACCTCACCGCCAACTCAGGAGTTAGCAACTTCTTGGGATCAACGACATCCGTCTCAAGCTTTCCCCGAGCCCACTTAGTCAGAACATGCGACAAGGCCTCCGCCACCTTTAGGAAGAAGAACTTCCTTTGCCACCTTCGCCAACTATCCTTGGTAGCGCAAGTGAACATGAACTTTTTGCTCCCAAATCCTCGAGGTAGCATGAAATAAAAGCCACCCTTCGGAACTGGATAGAGCTTGTAATACTGCATGAACAGGATAAAATAGGGTTCTACCCCGAAGAGCCCGCACATGCAGAGAAAGGCATTGAAATAGCAGTACGAGTTGGGAGGAAGTTGATTCATGGCTATGCCATGAAATTGGAAAAAGTCACAAATCATCTTTGCTGGAGGATACCGAAGTCCGACCTTCAGTTGGGCTCGAAAAACGGTAACCTCGTCGTCCCGGTTCATAAAGCTAAAGTGACTGAGGTGGGGTAATCTTGTCGTGGCGTACGAAGGGAGGAAAAATTTAGTTGTCCACCTCTCTAATTTCTCAGAAGTGGAGCAAAAAGGGTGAGACATAAGAGATTCCCAGCTCTCGGGAATAGCCGAAGACATGGTGGGCCAAAAAAGAGACTTCGAAGAGAAGAAAAACAACTTCGGAAGCAAAATGAAAAAGCAGAAATCGAAGGAAGAACCCACCGAAGGCCTTGCCGAAATCAGGATTTCTGAACGCCGTCGTGCAAGATGCCGGAAATTTCTCCACCGCTAATACCACCACAAAAGGCACGGAAGCAGACGAGAGCAAAATGAAACACAAAGGAAAACAAATGAAGAGTGTGACAGGAGGAGATTTATATAGATCGAGGAAGGGCAGCCAAAAGGACATCATAACTGCTGCACGAAGGCGGAACGTCGCCATAATTGCCCCTCGCCTGCAAAAAGGCGTGCCCATCCCAACCAGCATCTGCCACGTGTCATCCGTCACAAGAAACAAGGACACATTTTTCTGACATCCTGAAAAAGCGGGCACGTTGCTCCAAAATGACACACCTAGTTTCAAAGACGTGACGGTCCATTAGCCCATGCCAGAAAAAGTAAAGAGGTTGGGTATCTCAAGAACACCAAAGGGCAAATAGGTAACACCTGCCCGAACAAGGCTTACCTCCTACGTGGTAAATCACCTCCCCTGCGAACGTCGCACTCTGAGTCCCGAAGAGCGCCCTCGAAAGGACCACTAGCCGAAGTCTCCACGCCGGCTTTCCCAAGGGGGGCATGTGATAGCAGAAATGCTATCGGCCCGAACACCTTAGGACCCTCGGAGAAAGGGAGCCAAACACCTGAGGCACGCAACCTCGGTAGCCCGCCAATACTAACCTTGGGAAACTACCATAGTGCCTCCATCGGCAGGGCGACCGAACTAGCTTCAAAAAGTAGCGCCAGCCACCTTCTGCAAGTGAAAGCCCCCTGAAGGGACCAACTTCAGCGCCCGTAAATACGCCGAAGTATCAGTACGACTTTGGGAAGAGGCCCTTCACCCCAAAGGGAGATGTCAACCCAGGGCACCTCGGAAGTACGGTGGGAGGCATCAAGGAGCCTCTAACACACCGTACTCTTATGGCTCCCGACACGCCACCCCCAGACACGCTCTGACACGCCGTCACAGCCTATGTCCTGCAGGGCTACACTGTGGCCCAAGGAGCCTGCAGGCGGCTAAGGGCCCCCACGCCCAGAAGTACGGATGGTATCCGTTCATACACGTGTTACCATCCGAACGGTTCACCCCTCCTATATTTACCAGGAGAATGGTCTGAGCCTGGGGGTGCTCTCTCTCTCTCTCTTTTTTCTCTCCGCCAAAAATACTTTGAGGTAAAGAGGCTTCTTGCTCCTCTCTTCTTAGCCCTCAAAAGAGAACACGGCCAAGACAGGCAAGAATCTCTTATGCTTACTACTCTTTCTCCATCTCTGCTAAGCACTGACTTGGGCATTGGGGGCTCCTCCCCGGAAAAAGACTCCGGGGACCTCCTAACCCCTGTTTTCTGAGTGTTTCAGGCTGGCCCTCCTACCCCGAGCCAAAGACGCTGCCGGCCATCCCAGGTGACCCACATAGAGCACCCTTTCCCTGGGTTCATCTGCACCTCCGGAAGTCCCTACTGCAGTCTCCACGGCACACAGTGGAGATCCTGATGGCACACAGCGCCACCAATAGGTTAGTCCATAAAACACATAATAAACATAACCAAATCACTATGGTAGCCCTCCTCAAGCTAATGCTTGGTCTTAGGAGGATTTTAACAGTAGTTAGTACTAACTTTGGGCTCTAGAAACCCTCACTTTACTGCCATCATTGTGCACTTCACACTAGGTCACAAAACCTTCAATAAGTGCACTCCCCTCACTAAGCTTGGTTCATCAAGCACATGGCTCTCTTCCAAGCTTAGCCCTAGCTCCATGGATGTTTGAAAATTGTAGAAAACTGTCCATGAGAGCAAGAGAATCCTTACTTTACTGCCATCGTTGTGCACTTCACACTAGGTCACAAAACCTTCAATAAGTGCACTCCCCTCACTAAGCTTGGTTCATCAAGCTCATGGCTCTCTCCCAAGCTTAGCCATAGATCCATGGATGTTTGAAAATTGTAGAAAATAGTCTGTGAGAGCAAGAGAACCCTTACCAAATTGAGTAGGCTGAATTTGAAACTTAATCCTTGAAGTATGCAAGAAATAGCTCTAGTTTGCTTCCAATTGCTTCCTTTTGCCTTCAATTTCAATCAATTGCAAGTTTGAAGGTGTGGTGGCTATGGAGGAAGTATGATTGTGTTCTTGGGCTGGGGGAGGATGAAAATGAGAGAGGGATAAGTGATTTGGCGACTTAAATGGCCTTAAATGAGCTTAAGGGCACAAAACACACTTAACAAGCTTAACCTTGCTTTATGTCATTTTCTTTCTCACTAAATATGGTTTCTTTGTCTTAAACTCATTGGTACACATGTGCCCAACATTTTTGACTAATTATCAAGTCTTGGCTGCCTCCCCATAGTGGGATAACCCCACAATTCCACCCTTAGACTTAAGTCAAAAGCTTAAACACCTTAAGGTTTACACTAGGACATTTAGGTCCTTATTGCCTTTAGTGTTTCCTTTGTTCAAACTTGTCTTCCATGACTAATTTGGTCCTCCAATAGCACTTTCATACCATTTATATCCTTCCCGTAACTCTCCAAGTCTCTTTCTTGAGATTTTTGCAATTGAGTACCCGAATTTCCAAAACCTTACAAAAAAGTCCATAGGTTGCTTGACAAACAAGCAATCCTTAAGGCTTTTCTTGGGGGCCAAGTTAAAAAACTTGGACCACTTTTAAAGAGGTGTTGATCATGCCTTTTACCGCCCGCACTTCAAACACTATGGTGAGAAATACACAATATAATGGTTTTTAGCGATTATGACACACTTGTAATTCTCCAATTTTATGAGGTGGTAACAGTTTTTGTGTGCTGATATTGTCATAATTACTGGGAAATTGGGACACACTATAAATAGGGAGTTACGACATAATGTAATTTATAAGAACTTCATATGTGGTGGTAGTTTCATAAATAATAAAATGTTAAGATGTATTTGTTGTGTTTGGGCGAATAATATATTAAAATAGTTACTGTATAGGCAACTCAAGTAATTAGGAGAACTTACATGGAGAGTAGGGCAAATTGTGAATTGTTGTAGCCTATATACATGAATGAGAGAAAAATTGTTAAGAGACAAATTATGAGGCCATAGTCATAAATGGCTTGTCCTGTATTAGAGAAGACAAATAAATGCTATGTGACATAACCCTATGTAATACAAGAGTACTCGTGAGACTTTTATACCTGCTTATTTTGTATGCTCATAACCTTTCCTCAACAAGGATTGGATTCCCCGAAGGGATAATGAATATATGCATGTTGTGAAAAAGTTAAATCATGTAAAAATATCATGTGTATGTGTCCATTTATTTATATTAGCTGTGCCTTGACAAACCATACCTAGCTAACAGCCAAGAAAGATGATTTAAAAACAAAAAAGAATACGTCAAATTATTTTTCTAGCCCAAACAAGCATCTGGAATGTCGTGCAGCCCTTTACATATAAATCCTGGCTAGACTTTTAGGCAGAATTCTTGCAAAACATGTTAATAAGCAGAATATGTGTCAAACATTATAAATTCAGCATTTAAAAGTTCAAAAAACATTATCTGATAAATAACATTTTGTTACCTAAAAAAAAGTTTAGGAATTAGGTTTCAAGTATTAAATCCAACAAAATTTAACAAATTGTAAAAAACAGAAATCTTGCACATAAATTGTAGTGACGCAACTTTCTGTTTAAAATCTTGAACACAGAATGTTTACATGTCGGATACAAACAAGATGTTGTTCTTGAAAAATCAGTCTGAAATACATAGAAACAAGAACTATAAGGCTAGGAAGCCTTTCACCAAAACTATATAGATAAAATCCTTACTTAAACTAGTGTATACTTGGCAATTTCAGTTAAACCCCCAAGACATTCTTTTGTCTGTCAAGGCCGATAGTAGTCTGCAAAACACTCAATCCAACAAATATTGTTAGAATGAGCTACCAAAAGCTTATATAAGCTTAGTGAATATATTGGCCAATAGGCTGGAGTTCAGAGCCTACCTACACCATAAGGTACCAAAATACACAACAAGCAACAATTCTCTAACAAGCTTGATCCTGGTTCCTCTGGATTGGTAAGTAATTGATGAGTCTTAAATGAAATTTAGTAAGGAAATGTATTAAAAAAACCAATAAGCAGACTGCAAGTAAATGTAAATAAATTATGTGCATATTAATAAGAAAGCCAATTAGAGAGCTCAAGGAACACAAGA
Source organism: Aquilaria sinensis (assembly GCA_005392925.1). Taxonomy (NCBI): domain Eukaryota; kingdom Viridiplantae; phylum Streptophyta; class Magnoliopsida; order Malvales; family Thymelaeaceae; genus Aquilaria; species Aquilaria sinensis. The sequence goes on along the minus strand of SMDT01000853.1, from coordinate 77,990 downwards.
ATCAAATAGTATCTATCCAAACACGCATACTCACGAGGCACTAGTTCATTTCCATTTATTTGCTTTGACAGATGAACACTTGATTCTACCCTCAGGGAACCAAACTACAGATAAATGAAGCATTGATCATCTAAGAACAATCTTATCATAAAGCAATCAGGTGTCTTGTACATACATTAGGACTACTCACCAAATGCAAGATTGTTAGCTTATACTATTAAGCTCAAAATACAAGAAACCCTCATTTTCTTACCAATCCCAAATGAATTAAGCTTTTCAAAACAACCTTCTAGCTTTCTTGTCACTATAAATTTCTCCATAGAAATTTCAATCAATTAGAGCTCCTCCTTACTTCTTATTTTATTACATAGCATACATATTTAAAAATGGCTTAGGATGGATTGCAATGAGTATTTATAGGCATGTCCAGCTATGAGAGTAGTAAAGCTCAAAACACCACCTTAGGTTTCCTAAACAACAAGAAATGGACACATAGCTTCATCTTATACCTCGCTCATTCCGCTTTTTACTTACATTTCATCTATTCAGTTAGAGACTTAATATTCTCTCATGCATGATTTGCCACCTTATAACACATTACTTTTTCCTTTATCCCTCCACCGCACAATGCCACCTACCCTTGTTTCATGCATATTAGCAGAACAGCCGCGCTTTGCTGCGGGTATTGGTTTTTACATTGTTGGTATAGTCAAAATAGAAATATATATTTTTTAGGTATTATCTACTTTTTAGAAATATATTTTTTTTTGTATTATCTACTTTAGTTAGATACCATGAAAATATTTATTTACTACAAATTTTGAATAATTATTGGATTAGAAGGAAGCTTTGGATGAGAGGTGTTCTAAACACATATGGTTTGGTTCTTTATTCAATCATTTGCTAGGTTGTTGAAGTCCTTGATAATGGTAGTGAGTGAAGGTTAAGTATGAAAGGATCGTATAAGGGATAGTGAATGAAGACAACCATAAAAAAAGCATGGTTTAAAAAAAGCATTAGCAACAAAGTTACATTTGCTTCAGCTAACTTGAACTGTCATATCTCTCTGATGTACACCTATGCTACACTTTGATCTCCCCTCTTCGATTATCCTGCTACAAAACTGAAGCAACAAAACATATATATATCAGTCAATGCTTATATTCCTTCTACTTCTCTTTTTTTTTTTTGCCCCCACATGCTTCAATATATGATCTTCTTTACATACTTTTCTATCTACAAAAAAACCAAGCTTACCAAATTACAGATTCATAGTAAGATAAATCATACTTACAATAATAATGCTAGAATATCCCTTTAGACCAATGAACATGAAGGATGACCTTCATTTATCTGTGATAAACCTCCCCCATAGCAAGCGCCAATAACCCAAAGCAAAGAGCTTAAATGAATTACTCTGTATATGATCAGGCTGGCCAATACAGTAACAAAAGCAGGGTAAGGGAAAACAAACAGCAACTGAAGAACATGAGTAGAAACTCAGAAAATATGCAAAAGAAAAATGATGGCATGCACAGAATAGATAAAGTGCTGTCAGAGAAGTTGATACTTAGCTCACACAAAGGTGAGCACAGAACCGAAAGCCTGCTGACATATATGTAGAATAGAAAAAAAAAGAAAAGAAAAAGAAACTGTCAAATGTATTAGAGGGAAAGTTGCAAAGAGGAAACGATATGTTATGGCCAACCAAAATAAGCTAGAGAAATAAGAGGAAAGAATATAGCAATGCAACATAAACGCCCAAAATAAACAGGTGCCAAAACCAAAGAAAAAATCATATGGACAAAACCCCACACAAGTATAGCACATTATAGATTCGTAGATTACTTACGACACTAGACTAAACCTTTCGCTAAGACATACACCAGCCCCCTCGGTTGCTAAACAGAGAACGAAGAGCAATTGTACATCAGAACCATTACTGCTCAAACAGAGTATCAATCTAAGGGCATCAACAACAATAATTTAAGAAAATTCAAAATTAATATAAATTATTTGACTCCTAAAGCAAACCTACAATAGGCCAGAACAGAGGAAACTAACTCAGACACTAGACAAATTTCACACTTCCTTATCTATAGGTGTTCCTTCCATGGCATGTGTCTAACCTTATTGTCCCTATATATAGGCAAACCCACAGTCAGAAATTCATTTAATGCAGTCCAATTTGACGTTACCACATATAACCACCAGTAGAACATTCCTCTACACTCATACAACTCACAACATCCCTCACACCTCCATGCATACAAACACGTACACCTTCCATTGCCAGCATTTGCCACGTTCACCAACATAATCTTGCCACCTAAGCCTCGGCAACAATAAAAGTAACAAAATAACAAATAGAAAGAACTACCACATAAATCACATGCAAATAGAAATATACATATTATATATCAATATTTTATAATAAACTATTGATAGAAAGGAATGGGACTTCCCCAAACCTATTACAACACATGAAGAGCATTAAACATATTTTTTCCAATTTTTCAAAAATAGAGTACAGTTTGCACACCAAGCTTTCAAAATCTTCATATAAAACCATCCCACCGATCCCTTCTAGACCAGACAAAATGATACATCAACTAACAGCAAGCCCAAATAACATCGAGGAAAACATCAAAGAAGGGATAAACCCCGACAAACAAAAGGGAAGAAGGCATCCCGCCCCGTGATACAACCACCCATGGAAAGAATTAAAGGACATAAATAGTGAAGAACACTAACTGCGAGCCTAAATCTGACATAGCCAACAAAACATGCACGCATGTGTCACCCATCCAACAAACACCAAGTGACCAGGGACACAACTTTCGGTTTCATGTATATGTATTGATTTGAGTTCACTTGCCACCTAACGTACTTAGAATCCTCTTATCCTTCTTTTGCATTCAAGCCCACCACCTAAGCTTTTCTTTTCCACAAGAAATTGCCACCATGTACGAAGTTTTAATGAATTCCAGCAATTGCCATCTCATTTGCCACTTCACTTCATGTATGCATATATTTCACGTATAATTGCTTTTGCACTAAGCCACCTTACATGCCATGCATGAATTGCTCATGTTCTTCCACCACTCATGCATTACAACACCACATAGCATGTATTTCTCTTACACTCCACCGTATTACCGCCACTTTATTTATTTATTATTATTTTATGCATGAAATTTCCCATGCTGCACATAACATATTACTAATACTTGCCCCCAATAAATCCTTGATTTAATTTGTGGATAAAATGCCAATATAAAATCTAGAATTTCTCACATTTTGTTAAAATTTAAGATAGCCAACAAAATTGGAAATATTTTAGATGAGGTGGTCGCATGCTTGATTGTGTGTGTGATGATATCAGAGTGCATTGGTGTCGGTGCGACACCATGCCCCCACACATTGACAATAATATTTTCTAATTAGATACTGCAAAATTGAACAGTCAATATACATAGTAGATTCTGAAAATTTAGTAACAAAAATGCCATCTACAAAAATCTTGTAATCGTTTGATTTTTTTGTTTCAAATGCCCAACTGGCTCAAGGCCCAACCTTTGTCCTCTAGTAGTTCAGTACACTAAGTTGGATTATAAAATCCCTTGTTACTTAACACACGAGAAGAATCACTTTCATAATGGGATACAATCCCCCAATGTATGGACTACTATACGCCTATGAAAAAAGGAAACCTTGGAGAAGGAGAAACGTTCCCATTGTTCTACTACCACTTCAGAAAACTTTTACTTGCCTGCAGCACTAACTTGAGTAATGAAAGGTTCTCTTGGAGCACACAGCTCTCGAGCCCCTAATACTTTTTCTTACGGATTTAAGACATTCAATACCTACTGAGTGTAATTAAAGATTCTTTATCAGTTTCCTTGCAAAGTTCTTCTCTGTTTTGATTGTTTGTTAAGTGGGAAAAATCTTACATGGCCAAGAAAATATGTTAAGTTACTGTTTTATGTAATTATGAGACCTCTCTACCTATGGCCAATTGGTTTTAGCTTGGATGCTTTCACATGGTATTAGAGCAGGTTTAAAAACTGCTACAACCATTGTCGAAGAAAACAAACGTGATAGAGCCAAAATAACCTACATATGAGGGGTATGTTAGGTGGGAAAATCCCATATGACAAAGAAAAGTGGTTAAGTCAATGCTTTATACAATGATGAGGCCTCTCCATCTTTAGTTAATTAGTTTTAGGTTGAATACTTTCATAGTATATTAAAAACAAATTTAATAGACATTAATTACTTAAGAGATAGTTTTGCAAGAGAAAATACAGTGGAAGAATATATTGTGAAATTTCACATTAGAAATAAACTAAACGAGCGGACCTATTTGTATATCTACATGTTTATGAAAATTTGATGGAGGAATGACATCATGGACCCGCTATTACTCTCCCACTAGCATCCTCTAAGCCATTGAAATTTTAAAACCTAGCGATGATGGTACAATCCTAAGAGAGGAATATATTGGACAACGCATGGTTTTTAATTTTATACCACGTAGAATCACATGTATCGGTACTGCATTGGAAAGGATACAGTATAGTTGGAACAAACGTTGTTCTTTGTACTAGATTGTACTGGATGCTACCAAGTGTACTAGCTGTATTGTCTTGGTACTGGCAAATATATATTTTTTATATTTTTAGGTAAAATATATTATAAATATATGTAATTTATTAATTTTATAACAAACATTTACTATTAATTGAAAGAATATTTGTACTTTTATTTTTTTTATATTTTAAAAATTATGGTTTTAATATATATAGTGGAATATTTATATAAGAAAAACTCTTAATTAATCTACACACATACAACATACATTTCACACTCTTACAATATCACATTTTGGTGTGTTCTATGTTTTGATATTATTATATGTATGTATGTGCGTGTGTGTGTGTGTGTGCGTATGCATGTAGGTGTGTGTGTGTGTGTGTAACATTTAAAGTTGGTGTATCCATTCCAATACGATATGATACCAATACTATATTATAGCATTAGAAAAATATTACACTATCTGATATGGGATTTAAAACTTTATAACAAAGTCACAAAGTTAGGAAAGTGGCCGAGATATCCAAGGACATATGGGTGGCTTAGAAAGGACACAATCGCCTAATAACAATTTATGAAGGAAGCATAGTTGTCCAGATAACTTAATTACTAAAGTTCCATTATAAGCTCAAACCTAACTAGTAGACAATGCATTTGGTTACGCTAAACGACAGGAAGAAATGATGGAGAGCTATTCCCTGTTAAAGTTGTTCGTTTGGTGGCCTAGCCTGCCCGACTAGCACGGGACCAGTTGGGCCAGGCAAGGCCTTGGTTTGGCCTTAAGCACGGCCTGTGAAAAGGCGTACTAGGTCCATGTCAGGCCTAAGCCAGGCCTAGGTCAGCTTTTTTAAATTTTTTTTTAAATTTTTTAATTTGATTTTAACACAAACTTTTTGAAAACTACTTATTTTAAGAGTAAAACATCACCACCAGTGTGAAATTTTATTAATTTTAAAGTCAAATGGCACTTAGATAAGTTGGAACGGGTCTTACATGTGTTACCACTCTGAGAGCTTAAATACAGTGACCATATTTAATGTGTCAATTTCCCAAGAGCTATGCATGTTCTGTAGGCCATCAGAACAATGCTCACTATATTACCCAAGTGGCCTTCTTGGTCTTTATGCAAATATATGTATATTGGTCCAACCTTCACACACATATTCACATACAATTTCATCTGGAAGTAATGATGATGACAATCAATTCTTTATTCCTAGTCAATATGAGATTTGAGTGAAATCCCCGAGTGAATGTACAATTATATGCACACTTGGTACCATTGGTGCCCATTTCATTTGTTCAAACTTTCACACAATGTCCAACTCCAATTCTACTCATGTTTTCGTTTACACTAAAGGTTTTAAACCCTTTAATACAATTAAACCTTCATAGGGAAATAAATTTGAGGCATTAAATCCATACAAGTTTGCAATTATGCATTTAATACTTAACCTGGAAAAATTAACCATATGAATAGTACTAAGCAAAATCAGCTAACTTTGATAGATTATAACTATGGCTACAAGGCACCAAATCCAGTGATTCAAAAGCCAAATTCTTCATCTTGAAGTGTTCTAAGTGTGGTCAAAATTTCATAGTCAAACTCATTATGAATAGTAGGTTATGGCTCTGGGAGTATAGGGTACCAAATCTATACAACTAATGACCATAATGCCCATACAAAATTTCATAAAATTCATCCACTTCATTTCCAAGTACAAAACCAGCATGGCAGGTTCTTACATGTCTTAAACACTTGGGAAAGTCATTCCTATGAATTTAAAGGCATTCCATAAGCATTAAACATAATTTTCTCTATAACAGCTAATGAGTTGCAAAATGGACAGAATTGAACATTCAACCTCAAACATCACTTTATTACTCCATATATCATCCATACACCATCCATAGTGTATTTACATGCATAGATTCATCATACATATTGTTGGGTTTCGAGAGCCAAACAGCGCAGCGGAATTTAACCGAAACCCTCCAGGATCCAAGTGAAACGGGGTAAACCGGGTGTTCGAAAATTTTCATACCTAATTTTCAGTTGAGATCTCTCACTCAACTGTAGAGTCAAATCACAAAACCTAAACAGTTGACGTGTTCAAGCTCTCTATGGTATCCACACGAGCCTCTCGGGATCACCACGCTTCCACCACGTCCCGGCGGATGCGTTTCTCTTACACTCGCAGTGCTAGCTTGCGTCCTCCAAGAAATTGCAAGAGAAGAGTGCGACTGTCCTTTTGGGAGGCTAGGGCAAGGAGACCTGCGAATTTCTCACTTAAAAGTTGTATTTATAGTGAGACTCAACTTCCAGGCCTAATGGGTTTCAAAGCCCTAATCCAATTAGGATTTAATTTTGGGCTTAATAATGGCTCAACTCTTGGGCCCATTATTAATACAAAATTAAAGTGAAACCATAACCCAAATAATTAGCCCATGCACTCTAATGATCCAAATTGCTCTATGTGTGCGACCCAATAGGCTCTTATCACGTTGGCAATGATCATAAATCACATTTATGATCATAAGCAATGAGCGGTGTCTAGCAACACATCATTGCTACCCAAGTGGCAAGATTGTCGATGATTCGACTATACCTTTATGATCATCACCGATATATGCCATTGTCCCTTTGTCCAAGATATCAAGACTAAGCACGAGACATGGAATGTGTCACTCTCGTATAGCCCAATCTTTGGTTTCTTGATTACCGAGTAGACTAACTTAAACTGATGACATTGATATCGCATATCAACTCATCCGAGCATGGCCATGCATTTTCTAAGTCTCACTCTATCAAGGGGCCCAAAGATATCGCTCCCGTTACATAGGAGGGACAAATCCCATCTTGATCATACAAATCCCTCCGCATGATATGTGACATACCCAATGACCTCCTTCAAGTTCACTCAGTTACGAGCAACAAAGGAAAGTATCAAAGTATGTGACTCACATGTAAGGAACCTTGATGATCTTAGGTCGAAGGACTACATATACCCTGATCACTATGGGAATCACTTATGATACTCATATAACAATCCATGTAGTGTTCTCATGGTGGGTCGGTCTAGTACACAAGTTCTCCAACTTGTACCCATATGTAGACTACATATCTCATATTAGTCTCCACATATGCTAGTCGTTATGTATTATTGCAACCCGCTCCACAATAATACTAGACCAGGGACTTTTAAGAATATAATTATTCTAGGGTTACAATTATGTTTGTTAAGTTACGCAGGAACAAAACAACAAACATAATTGCTGGATTAATGCCTTAATAAAATATCATGACTCAATGTGCAAAAATACAATCATCTCATGATTGGCTTTTGGGCACAACACTAACACATATGTCCTAGTTTAGTTGGTTATGTTATGGCTCTCCTAGTGGGAAACATGTCCAAGGAAGGTAAATTGCTCTAAATTAAGTTTGGAACATTAATTCAAGTTTACATAGCAAGAATAGGAAATTTTAGCAAAGTTTGTTAAGTTCCGATAAGGTTAAGGCGCTAAATAAGGTTTGGGGGTAAAATGGTAATTTTGCATCCTGAATAGCCAGGCTAAGTCCTGAGTGGTTAAAATGAGTTTTTATAACATAACTTTTAGCTTTAACCCAAATTTAGTTGAAATAAACAAAAATTGACCAAGAATGACTAAGGTTACCAAAAGATGGGGGTTTAAGTGTTCCATGTCTAATACTTAGGTGGCTTGAGTTTCAAACTTAGTTTATAAGATGGTCAAGTGGGGGGATGGCTACCACAACCCGTCCTTCACACCATCATTTATTCATCCATTGAAGCTCAAAATCAAGAGTTTTAAGTGAAAAGTGGACCCACCACAAGTATATAGGCCATTGGAAGCTTGTTTCAAGCATAAAATCATGGTTTTTGAGCTTGGAAGCATGTTTCCTTCTATCCCCTATTTTTTATATCACGTAATCAATGTGTTCTTGATTGATTTCATGTTTATTAGTTGATTAGGAGCTTGGGTTTTGGTTAGGAGTTAGTAACTTGATGTTTTGTGCCAACATTTGCTTGGAACTTAGGTTGGAGTTTGTGGAACTTGGTTAGTGCAAAAGAGTTGCATAATTCTTGCTTGTTACTTGGAGTTGAGGTAAGGAAGTTGTGTTTTTTAGTTCAATTAATGCTATTGGAATGAGTTTGCTTGAAGAATTCAAGTAGTTCTAGCAATAGCATTAGTTAGTGGGCAAGGTTGAATTATGGTGGACTATAAGGTTTGTGATGATTGGAATGATGTTATAATGCATCATAGATTGTCTTGTGATAGTTGGTTGTGATATATGCAACATTTTTTACATGTATGTGAAGTTTGGAGGCTATCCATGCATGTTTGATATGTTTGGAAACTGTCCAAATTTCATAGTAGTGAAATTGGGAATTTTCTGGGCTGTCGTAGGTATTGGCGATGCGTCACCAATCATCGCCAGTACCCACAATGCATCACCATTATAGGAAAAACTAGCAGAATGTTACCAACTGTGGTGACACGTCACCACAAGCATGTTGGCTGAATTTTTTAAGTTTTGCTAGGAAGGTCAAGGGGTGACCTAAGGGGTTCTCAGGGTACCTTGGGCCTTAAGCATTCCAGGGGTACTCCAAGACTTTCAAAAGTCCTTCAAGAACTGGAAGTTTTCTTGAGTTTTGTAAATTTTTATGGTTACTTGTACCATAAGCAAGAAAAACTAGTTTACAACGGATCACAACTAGGTATCACTAGCTCGGGTGAACGGTTTAGAACCCTTTGTAGCTTAGCAGTGCATTTAGCCACAAGGTTGCAAGGTGAAACCTTAGTGCACCTAGTCTACAAAGGTCTTTATGGCCTAGTCTACAATAGTCCCAACAAAATGCCCCTATACAACATAAATGGGAGAGGTTCAACTGGTGATTTATCAATAGTTAGGCTGGCAAGCTAAGCTTGCTAGAGGACAAGGCTATGCATTCTAGTTTAATGACCAGAATAAGGAGAGGTCTCAAAGGACCTAGATATATGCATATATTAGACCCTCAGGCTGTATGAGCTCACAACAGGTTACATATGTTATCATTTGTGGAGTACTTAGTAATTTTCTTGTAGGTCCAATGAAGAACCTTACTGAGAATTACTAAATTCTCACTCCCTAGTTATGTTGTGTTGATTCTGAAGTTGTTGGGCCCGGTAACCACTGAGGGCTATCACGGTATTCACTTTTGTTGTAGGTATTTCACTTGAGAATCTTTATAATTCTAGTCTACTTGGGTAACTTGTTGGTTAAGTAATAGTACTAACTATAGTCTTCTTTTGGCTGTAAAGCCTAATAGCACATGGACAAGGACTTTTGTGACTCGCCACTGGGACTTGCATCCAAGCTGGGAGTTAGTTCAAGAAGATCTTAGTTGAGGCTTGTATATATAGTACTCTTAGTTACCTCCATTGTCTATGTTTTGAAGAGTCCTGAACTCTAGGGTTGCTCTTAGATGAGGGCATTAGTCCACTTTATGTATGAATGCTCCCACACAGTTATTATGTGTAATAAACTCACATAAATGTTGATTTTGTATGCTTTGGCTCCTTCAACTTGTTTTCTTTGGAAATGTTTTGCCCAAGTCAATGGTTTACAAAATTTTGTCAATCTTAGTCAAAGCGTGAATAGCTTGCATCTTGCATATTCTAGGTTAATCAACTAATATCACAAAATTTTTAATCCACACACATATATAGCTAGCCAATTACAACCACCGTGACACCAGCTCTCATGGGCTTCTTAGGTAAGGGCCAAGGATGGTCATGTCGGGGTATGTACACTAGCTTCGTGGAGAGCTTTACAACCACAATGCACTCCAGAAACTTCAAAAGGCAGCTGTTGCATAAGGTAGAAAGTATCAACACAAAAATTAGTAAATGTGGTCTAAAAATCATGAAACACTCTAGTTTAATACTAGACATATTGAAGTTCATGTACCTAAAATTTCACAAGAAACTCAAGTTAGAACTATTAGTTTGAACGTTCTCTTTCAGGTGTTCTTGAAAATAGATAGAAAGGGGATTTAAGCTCTTTGTAAAGAACTTAGTAAGGGTTTTCAATATAAAGTCTTCCATAGCAATGTACCACCTGAAATCAAAATACATAAAAACATTAAAAAACAACACATACACACAAATATGGCAACCATATGCACCAACAAACACAGCAACAAACACATGTAATGCTGGCAGCAATAACACATTAGGGTTAGTCCATAATCATTCAATAAAACAATAAGATATCACTTTAGTAACACTATGGCAGCCCTCCTCAAGATTTTTCTTGGTCTTAGGAGTCTTTTAGGTCTTAGTTAGTACTAACTTGGGCTCTAGAAACCCTTCTTTCTTGCTGCCATCTTTAGCATGGTAACACTAAGGCCGAAACCTTGCCATGCTTCTTTCCCCTTAACCCATACTTGGTTCCTTGAGCTTTTTGCTCTCTTCCAAGCATGGTCTTAGCTTCATGGATGTTTAGAAATACAGTAAACAATCCAAGAAACTTTAGAAAACCCTTACCTTTGCTATGAAATCTGAAAACCCAAATAGAACCAAAATTAGGTTTTCTTGCACTCTTTGATGTCTTCTTTGCTTTCTCTTGCTTCCTCTTGTTTTCTTAAGGTATGGTGGCTATGGAGGATGATGGAAGAGCTTAAGGAAGAGGTCTTAGCTGCTGGAGGCCGAAATTTAAGGAAAATGGCAATGAAATGAAGATTTTTCTTCATTTATACATCATTTTGACCAAGGTGGCATATATGCAAATTTTTGAAAATTTGGCCAACACTTGGACAGATTATTTCCAGCCATTTTGGCTGGGAAAATGATGTTTTTGACCACCTTTAACCTTGTCAAAGGTCATTATAACTTTTAGACAAAAAGGTGGACACTTGGATCCTTAGTTGGCATTATGCCATAAATGATCAACTTTGCCTTCTTAAGCACTTTGGTCCCCAACAATATCCTTAATTCCATCCATGTCCTTTCTTCATAATTCCATCCATGTCCTTTCCATAGCCATCTTTAGAGATTTTTGAAATTTGTGCAATTGAGTACCCAACTTTTGTAACCTTACAATTTAGTCCATAGGTTACTTGAAAATTAGGCGATGTGCCAATGCTTTCTTAAGGACCAAGCTATCATTGTTTTTGCCACTTAAGGGGGTGTATATTGAATACTTTACACTTCACAAATCATGCACTATGGTGAAAATTAAAGCATATAAGTTTAGGTCCTTATGCTGTAATTTTCCCATTTTGTGAAGGTGTAACATTTCTTCCCCCCTTAAAAATTTTGGTCCTCCAAAATTGCCTTTAGCTTGGGGTACTCTTCTGGATATCTCTCTTGCATTCCTTTCTCAGTTTCCCAGGTCGCCTCTCTTTCAGAATGGTGTGACCACTGAACTTTGACCATGGGAATAAGCTTGTTTCTTAGCCTTCTGGTATCCTTAGCTAAGATAGCTATAGGTTTCTCTTCGTATGTCAAACTAGGCTCTAACTGTATGTCTTCCACTATTATAGTATGCTTTGTGTCTAGCAAACACTTCTTAAGCATACTGATGTGGAAAACATTATGGACACTTGACATACTTGGCGGTAGAGCCAACCTATAAGCCACCTTGCCAACCCTTTCTAGTATTTCATAAGGACCAATGTACCTTGGAGATAGCTTACTATGTTTGCCAAACCTCATAGTGCCTTTGGTTGGTGCTACTTTGAGCCACACTTTGTCTCCAACCATAAACTCCAAGTCTCTTCTTCTTTTGTTCACATAAGCAATGGTCCTTTCATTAGCTATTTTTAACCTTTCTTGTATCTTCTTGATTTTACTTGTTGTGTCTTCAATAATCTCTGGACCCAACTCGAGCCTATCTGAGGCTTCCACCCAACAATGGGGTGTCATGCACCTTCTCCCATAAAGGGCTTCATAAGGTGCCATACCAATGGTGGTTTGATAACTGTTGTTATAAGAAAATTCCACCAAAGGTAAGTGTTGGTCCCATTCCCCTTTAAAATCCAATATACAACTCCTGAGCATGTCTTCCAATATCTGAATCACCCTCTCAGTCTGTCCATCAGTCTGAGGATGATAAGCAGTGCTCAGGTGGATTTTGGATCCTAGTGCCTTGTGAAAAGCACTCCAAAATCTAGCTGTAAACCTTGGATCTCTGTCTGACACTATGGAGTCTGGCACTCCATGCAGCCTTACTATCTCTTTGATGTACATTTGTGCCAATTTTTCCAGTGAGTCTGTGATCTTTATTGGCAAAAAGTGAGCACACTTGGTTAACCTAACCACAATGACCCAGAATGTAACCAAAACCCTTAATCTGGTGAAAGTCCATTGGGGTAAACCACCCAAAAATTTTCATACTTCCATTGTTATTGTTATCTCTCACCCATAACTGTAAATGTCGAATCACTTTCCTGAATAGTTGACGTGTTCAAGCTCTCTATGGCTCTACACGGAATTCCTCTTTGGCCATGCTGCACCATTTAGATTGCATATGTGGCTCTTGTCTTTCTTCAGTGCTAGCTTGGCCAAGGAAAAAATGTGTGTGGCTGTCCTTTGTGGGAGGCTAGGGCAAGAAAGGACTAGAAACTTCATTTCTACTAAAAGTTGCTCATGGTGAGCCTCAACTTCTATCTCCTCTGGGTTTCTTGCTCCCTAATCCAATTAGGCTTCCTTTTCGGGCTTAATAATGGCCTTGCTTTTGGGCCCATTATTAATTCAAAATTATTGTGAAAACCATAACCCAAATTCTTAGCCCAAGCACTCTAATGATCCAAATGCTCTATGTGTGCGACCCAATATCTCCTTACCACATTGGCAATGATCATAAATCACATTTATGATCATAAGCAATGAGCCTTGTCTAGCCCACATCATTGCTGCCACTTATGTGAAAGATTGCATTATTCGACTAAACCTTTATGATCATTACCGAGTATTTGCCAACGATCCACTTTGCCAACCAGATCTAGTACTTCAACTGAGACAATGGAATGTGTCACTCTCTCAGCCCCTTGTAGCCAAACCTCATAGTGCCTTTGGTCAAACTCTTTGAGCCACACTTTGTCCAACCAACCATAAACTCCAAGTCTCATCTTCTTTTGTTCACATAAGTCAACTCATTAGCTATTTTTAACCTTTCCAGTATCTTCTTGATTTTACTTACTGTCTCTTTAATAATCTCTAGACCCAACTTAACCCTATTTGAGGCTTCCACCCAATAATGGGTTGTCATGCACCTTATCCCACAAAAGGCTTCATAAGGTGCCATACCAATGGTGCTTTGATAACTATTATTATAAGAGAATTCCACCAAAGGTAAATGTTGGTCCCATTCTCCTCTAAAATCCAATATACAACTCCTGAGTATATCTTCTAGTATCTGAATCACCCTCTTAGTCTATCCATCAGTCTAAGTATGATAAGCAGTGCTCAGGCGCATTTTGGGTCCTAGTGCCTTATGAAAAGCACTCCAAACTCAAGCTGTAAACCTTGGATCTCTATTTGACACTATGGAATCTAGCACTCCATGCAATCCTACTATCTATTTGATGTACATTTGTGCCAACTTTTCCAGTGAGTCTGTGATCTTTATTGGCAAGAAATGGGCACTCTTGATTAACGTATCCACAATGACCTAGATTGTGTCTTGTCTTAATTTGGTCATATGCAACCCAGTTAAAAAGTCCATAGTAATATTACCCCACTTTCACACTGGAATGGGTAGAGTCTATAGTGTTCCTACTAGCTTTTGATGTTCTACCTTCAGCCTTTGGCATGTGGCACATTTAGACACATATGTGGCTACGTCTTTCTTCATATTTAACCAGCAATAATGTGTCTTCAAGTCTTTGTACATCTTTTCACTTCCAAGATGGATATTCAGTTTGCTCATGTGAGCTTCTTCAAGTATCTCATTTCTGAGATCTTGCTCACTAGGCACATATATTCTGTCCTTGAAGTATAGTAATCCTTGCTTGTAGGCAAAGGATTCATACAAGGACCCTTTGTCTTCCCCTGAAATCTTCTTCAAGTTTGGGTTCGCTTCTTGTGCCTTTCTCATTTCTTTAATCCGTCTTAAATGTATAGTCAATGTACAGACTTGTGCATTTTCCCAATTCTGCCACTTATGCCAAAGGCATAATAAACTTTTTTCTTTAGCCACATCCTTTGTAGAACTGCCTTTTAGTAATCCTGTATACTTTCTACTCAAGGCATCTACCACCAAATTGCCTTTGCCCTCAGTATACTCAATCCTGCAGTCATAGTCTTTGATATACTCCAACCATATTCTTTGCCTCATGTTCAATTCTTTCTGAGTGAACAAGTACATTAGGCTTCTGTGGTCGGTGTATATCAAGAATGAACTTCTCAGTAGATAGTGTCATAATTTCTTTAGGGCACATATCATAGGAGCAAACTTTAGGTCATGGGTAGGATAATTTTGCTCATGAGGTCTCAGTTGCCTTAACCCATAAGCAATCACATTTCTATCTTACATCAAAACACATCCGAAACCAGATCTAGATGCATTTGTATAAATGATGTAGGGCTTACTTGGATCAGGTAGGATCAACACTGGGGCTTGAGTCAATCTGCTCTTCAGTTCCTGAAAACTCTTTTCACACTTCTCAGTCCACTCAAATCTTTGACCTTTCTTGGTCAGTTGAGTAAGAACTAAGGCAATCATGGAAAATTTTGGCACAAATCTTCTATAATAGCCTGCCAGTCCTAGGAAGCTTCTAACTTCCTTTACAGTCTTAGGTCTTTCCCACTCTTGCACAGCCTTGACCTTTTCAGGGTCTACTCTAAGACCTTGTGCATCAATGATGTGTCCTAGGAAAGACACTTCCTTTAACTAGAACTGGCATTTGGAAAATTTTGCATATAGTTGACTGTCCAACAGTGTGTTCAAGACAGTTCTTAAGTGATGCTCATGTTCACTTTCATCCTCAGAATACACTAGGATGTCATCAATGAACACCACTACAAACTTGTCCAAGTAAGGTCTGAACACACGGTTCATCAGGTCCATGAATGCAGCAGGGGCATTAGTCAAGCCAAATGGCATAACTGTATACTCATAGTGTCCATATCTTGTTCGAAATGCTGTCTTGGGTATATCCTCCTCTTTTACTCTTAACTGAAAGTACCCAGATCTCAAATCAATCTTAGAGAAGATCTTTGCTCCCTTGAGTTGATCAAATAGATCCTCAATCCTAGGGAGTGGATACTTGTTTTTGATAGTTACAGCATTCAGCTTTCTGTAGTCAATACACAATCTCAATGATCCATCCTTCTTTTTTTTCACAAAGAGAACTGGAGCTCCCCACGGTGAAACACTTGGTCTTATGAACCCTTTTTGAAGAAGTTCATCAAGTTGTTTCTTGAGCTCAGTCATCTCTGTGATTGGCATTCTATAAGGAGGTATGGATATTGGTACTGCCCTGATTTGTAACTTGATTTCAAATTCTATCTCTCTTGGAGGGGGAATACCTGGCAGGTCTTTAGGAAAGACTTGTGGAAAGTCTCTCACTATAGGTATTCTATTAACTTCCTCATCAATTTCAACACCATTCAACATGTAATATTCATCTTCAGAAATCACAGGAATTTCATCCATAACTTCTAGTTCCATGCCATGCATTTCATACACTAATTCCTTAGAATTCACTAATGCATGCACTTCATTACCAGGCAATGTGATTTCTCTTTTAGCACAATCAATATTGATTCCATGCTTTGCTAACCAATCCATGCCAAGAACAATATCATACTTTGGAATATTTAACACTAGCAGATCAGTCAAAATCTTAGTCTTTCCAACTACTAGCTCACAATTCTTAGCCAGTTCATTAGTGAAAAGACATTGACTACCTGCTGTTCTTACTAATGATATATTAGGCATGAATTCTATAGACAATTTCATGGATTCAGTTAACTTTCTAGCCATAATAGACACTGAAGCACCAGTATCAAACAACACACTAACTGGCACACCATTAAAATAAATGTTACCTCTAAGTGCTCCTTGTTGGGATGTCTCTTCCTTATCAATATGGAATACCCTTCCAGCTCTCTGCACTTGAGGCCTTTGAGCTCTAGGAGGACCCCTTGGTTGATTGTCTCTAACAGGTGGCATATTAGGCCTATTCTGGCCTTGGTCCTCCTGCCCTCTTCTTTGGACTAAAGGGCAGTCCTTGATCCAGTGATCCAAAGATCCACATCTGAGACATGCCTGTGTTTCAAAATAACATGGCCTCTTGCCATGAAACTTCTTGCATCGAGGACACCTTGGGCCAACAAACTTACTCTTGGCCTTGCCCTCCATACTAGGTTTTCCAGCCTTCATAGTGTCCTTACCTTTCATTGGTTTCTGCAGTCTTCCAGCTTGGCTGGTCTCTCCTGGTCCACTAGGAAACCATTTACTTTCATACTCTTCCTGTTCCACCAGTAAAGCCTTCTGAACAGCATCATGATATGTAATGGCATTGAAAGGCCTAACAGCTCTCCTAATATCTGGTCTCAGGCCTCTGACAAACCTCTTGGCTTTAAGTTCTTCCAACCCATGGTACTGTGGTGCATACCTCACAAGTTGGTTGAACTTGTGTTCGTATTCCAGAACACTGAGGTTGTCTTGTTGTAGTGCATCAAACTCAGCTTGCTTTAGGTCTTTGATGGCATCACTTATATACTGGTCTTGGAACAACCTTGTGAACTCAGGCCATGTCATCTCCAGCTCATGATCTACTCTTTTGCCTCTCTAGGAAGCATGCTTATCTTTAAGACTTCTCCACCACATTTCTACACTACCAACAAGATTGTAGGTAGCCAGAGATACTTTCTTAGTGGCGCTTAAATGCATCATCTCAAACATCTTCTCAATGAATCTTAGCCATTCCTTAGCTTTCTCTAGTCCTGCTCTACCATCAAATTGTGGAGGTCTTAGGCCTTGAAACCTCTTCAACAATCTAACATCATCAGAGCCTTCAAGATCTTCAGCACTATGTCTCTTTGGCCTGTGTGCATCTTCGGAGTCCATATGGCCTCTATATCTCCTTCTTCTTCTCCTCTCACTAGGTCTTTCAGCTTCATCCCCCATGGAATGGTCATAAGCTGAGTTATTGGCTCTAGATACTTGACCAATCTTAGACCTGATTCTTCTACCTCTGGGATGTCTTCTATCCTCATCTTTAGCATCTTCATTCTCTTCATTTTCATCAGAAGGAACATTCACTAGGTTGTTCCTAACAACTTCCTGGTTCTGCTCCTGTGGTAATGCTTGTGCTACTTGGACTCCTTGTTGTTGAGCTTGCAGTAACCTTACTAAGTTTTCATTTATCTGGGCCAGGTTTCTTTGTAGTTCAACCCACACCTGCGGTACGTTCATTTCAGGTGCTGGGTTTTCTACTTCCTGAACCCTTGGTTGCTCTTCTACACCCCTTCCATTTCTGTTGGCCTGCCTTTGCTCAGTAGGAGGTCTTAGGGGTCCCTGATCCCCTCTCCTTGTGGCAACCATTTTCCTGTTTCATGAAAATCAGAAGAGCACAATATATACTGTGTGTTAGGTACTTAACACTAGCAGTTGACCCAACTAAGCTATATGTATGCAACTATATGCATCATGTCATATGCACTTAAACCACATTCAAACTTTACTCTGATATCAACTTCTGTTACCACTCTGAGAGCTTAAACATAGTGACCATATCTAATGTGTCAATTTCCCAGGAGCTATGCATGTTCTGTAAGCCATCAGAACAATGCTCACTATATTACCCAAGTGGTCCTCTTGGTCTTTATGCAAATATATGTATATTGGTCCAATCATCACACACATAGTCACATAAAATTTCATCTGGAAGTAATGATGATGACAATCAATTCTTTATTCCTAGTCAATAGGAGATTTTAGTAAAATGCCAAAGTGCATGTACAATCATATGCACACTTGGTACCATTGGTGCCCATTTCACATGTCCAAACTTTCACACCATGTCCAAATCAAATTCTACCCATGTTCCCCTATGCCCTAAAGGTCTTAAACCCTTTAATACACTTAAACCTTCATAGGGAAATAAATTTGAGGCATTAAATCCATACAAGTTTGCAATTATGGATTTTATACTCAACCGGGTAAAATTGACCATATGAACAGTACACAGCAAAATCAGCCAACTTTGACAGGTTATAACTCTGGCTACAGGGCACCAAATCCAGTGATTCAAAATCCAAATTCTTCATCTTGAAGTGTTCTAAGTGTGGTCAAAATTTCATAGCCAAACTCATTATGTACAGTAAGTTATGGCTCTTGGAGTACAGGGTACCAAATCTGTACAACTAATGACCATAATGCCCATACAAAATTTCATAAAATTCATACACTTCATTTCCAGGTGCAAAACCAACATGGGCAGGTTCTTACATGTCTTAAACACTTGGGAAAGTCATTCCCCTGAATTTAGAGGCATTCCATAAGCATTAAACATAATTTTCTTTGGAACAGCTAATGAGTTGCAAAATGGACAGAATTGAACATTCAACCTCAAACATCACTTTATTGCTTCATATATCATCCATACACCATCCATAGTGTATTTACATGCATAGATGCATCATACATATGTCCTAGCTTAGTTGGGTATGTACACTAGCTTCTTGGAGAGCCTTACAAACACAATGCACTCCAGAAACTTCAAAAGGCAGCTGCTGCGTAAGGCAGAAAGTACCAACACTAAAATTAGCAAATGTGCTCTAAAAATCATGAAACACTCCAGTTTAATACTAGACATATTGAAGTTCATGTACCTAAAATTTCACAGGAAAACTCAAACTAGAACTATTAGTTTGAACGTTCTCTTTCAGGTGTTCCTGAAAATGGACAGAAAGGGGAGTAAGCTCTTTGTAAAGAACTTAGTAAGGGCTTTCAATGTAAAGTCTTCCATAGCAACGTACCACCTGAAATCCAAAGACATAAAAACATACAAAAACAACACATACACACAAATATGGCAACCATATGCACCAACAAACATAGCAACAAACACATGTAATGCTGGCAGCAATAACACATTAGGGTTAGTCCATAATCATTCAATAAAACAATAAGATATCACTTTAGTAACACTATGGCAGCCCTCCTCAAGCTTTTTCTTGGTCTTAGGAGTCTTTTAGGTCTTAGTTAGTACTAACTTGGGCTCTAGAAACCCTTCTTTCTTGCTGCCATCTTTAGCATGGTAACACTAAGGCCGAAACCTTGCCATGCTTCTTTCCCCTTAACCCATACTTGGTTCCTTGAGCTTTTTGCTCTCTTCCAAGCATGGTCTTAGCTTCATGGATGTTTGGAAATACAGTAAACAATCCAGGAAACTTTAGAAAACCCTTACCTTTGCTATGAAATCTGAAAACCCAAATAGAACCAAAATTAGGTTTTCTTGCACTCTTTGATGTCTTCTTTGCTTTCTCTTGCTTCCTCTTGTTTTCTTAAGGTATGGTGGCTATGGAGGATGATGGAAGAGCTTAAGGAAGAGGTCTTAGCTACTGGAGGCCAAAATTTAAGGAAAATGGCAATGAAATGAAGATTTTTCTTCATTTATACATCATTTTGACCAAGGTGGCATATATGCAAATTTTTGAAAATTTGGCCAACACTTGGACAGATTATTTCCAGCCATTTTGGCTAGGAAAATGATGTTTTTGACCACCTTTAACCTTGTCAAAGGTCATTATAACTTTTAGACAAAAAGGTGGACACTTGGATCCTTAGTTTGCATTATGCCATAAATGATCAACTTTGCCTTCTTAATCACTTTAGTCCCCAACAATATCCTTAATTCCATCCATGTCCTTTCTTCATAATTCCATCCATGTCCTTTCCTCACAATTCTATCCATGTCCTTTCCATAGCCATCTTTAGAGATTTATGTAATTGAGTACCCAACTTTTGTAACCTTACAATTTAGTCCATAGGTTACTTGAAAATTAGGCAATGTGCCAATGCTTACTTTTGGCCCATGCTATCATTGCTTTTTCCACTTCAGGGGGGTGTATATTGAATACTTTACACTTCACAAATCATGCATTATGGTAAAAATTAAAGCATATAAGTTTAGGTCTTTATGCTGTAATTTTCCCATTTTGTGAAGGTGTAACAACATTAGTCGATAGCAAAACGTTCCATAAAATTAAACTTAAAAAAGAACCTAGAATATGTGCTCAACAGCATAATCATATTGAATACAAAGTAGGAAGATAATGAGCAAACCTAAGATTTAAGCATCTACCTCATCGGGTTTTTCATCATCGAAACTCTTGTGGCCTTGCATTCGTAATGCCATAAGACCCCAATCACGGTTGTATATACAAACCTCAACTACATATGGGGATAACCTTGCTAATTTCTCTAAAATTACATATTTTTCGACACTAAAAGCCGACTCAAATGCAACGGTTGACACGAGAATAGCTAGAACTCCTTTAGTAATGATGGAATGTATTGGAAATTTGTTGCTTCTTGCTTTTTACCATTCTAGAATATCAGTCTCACTATTCTCGCAAACCAAGTTAAGGTATGTGTCTACTTCAGTAAGAAGGGAGACTACAGCTTGGGGTCATTTGAGGAGTTGTTCGGCCGAATTGAATGTTGATGAGGCTGATGATGATGAACACCTGATGGTATAAGAAGAAGTGTTCCCTATGTTATCGTTATGCCAGTCAACATAAATCTTAAATAACTCCCCCAAGTGCTCCACAACAGTGGCAGTTATAGCATGAATAGAAATATATAACATTTCTAAGAAACTATAATAACCCTCAAGTAGTTGCTAGGTGCCTATGATTCTGACAGTTGGGTCTAATGTCGATGCAAGTAAACAGATTAAGGGTATATCAATAAAATATAAAATCCATTTGTTTTTCATGGCCTTGGTCGTGTCTTTTAGGAACCCGTCATCCTTGTATTGGTTAAAAACCCATACAATATTAACCAAATGAATTAAAACCTTGTGAAATGTAGGATAGTATACATTGGAGCAAAAAACAGTAACCTCATAAAAATAACATAGCACAGTGGCTACTTTTGGCAGTTCATCCCACATCTCTTGTTTCAAAATCATTTTTTTGCTTTCACATTTATAAAACATGTCATGTATGCAGCAAATGGCATTGCATCCATCAACATCTCGTAAGTTGAGTTCCATCAAGTGGGGCAACCAAGTTCAAAACATTTTTGGCTAAACTTAAGGCCATTTTCAAAACAATATGCCTTAAACTCTTTAAAAACTTTGTTCCTTGACTTCAAATAATGGATTGTCCACCAAATGGGAGTAATTTCAGTGCTCAAAACTTAAAGATGTTTTTGGACAGCTAAGTTTGAAATATAACATACACATCTAATGTCAAAAAATACGGCATCCCAAAAAGGTTCTAATGATTCCATCAATGTCTCAGCTGTGACATCGTTGTTGGATGAATTATCAAATGTTATGTTAAAAACCTTGTCATGACAAAGAAAACTCGTTAAAAGTTTCTGAAATAATTTGGAATATGTTCCAACTAGTATGATCAACCTCCATCCACTTAAAAGCAATGATAAGCTTTTGAACAACCCAGCTATCATTAATCCAATGTGTAGTGCTACAATAATAATCTTGTCCTAGTGGTGAAGTCTACATGTCACTAGTAAATGAGACAGAATGATCAAGAACAGAGAAGTATACTTGTAGGTTTGATTTACCAGCTTCATAAATTTTAGATGCCTTCCTCCTAATAGTACTCCTAGATGTTCCTTTAAAAGCAAGGTTTAATTGTGTTGTAATCCAATTTTCCATGTGCCTATCTTCAGCTTGTCTAAATGGTTTTTTAGTCAACCTCATCCATTCTACCATGTCTTCTTTACAATTTTTTTGATTAAACCTAAAAATACCTGATTTGCCAACAGTACTCCCAAGCTGTGTTTGACCACCGGTACTAGCAGCTACCTCCAGACAGAGGATCGGATGCTTATGTTCCATGTGCCATTTGAGTGTTCCCATGTAGGAGTTCTTCTTGTGTGTGAGCTGTCTTGCAATATTTCCAATTTGCAAACCTCATGTTGTTGCCATGACCATCATTCTCGAAAACTTGGTCAAAATGCTCCTAGACCCATGTGGTGAGCCTCAACGTCTTAACTTGTCTTTTAACTTCGAGTTGATGGCTTGTCAAGGTGGGTTGGGAACCATCTCCTCCACCAACATTCGTCGCTAGCGTTGCCTCCACCTCCTCAATGTAATCATCAGAAAGTTGACTGTCGAGCCCTAAGTCGTATTGAGCCATATCTAATTACTTGTCATCATCTGTTTGTTGGATTTGAGCCCCACAGGTTACCAGTCAAGAAGCGGCACGGAAAAATGACTTCAAAATGGTGCGGGATGAAGAGCTTGAGGCATTTCCCTTTCCTTTTGATGCCATTTGTATGAGAATAAATTAAGAAGATGAAGAAATTTGGAAGTAATTAAAGAATGATTAAGAAAAAATGAAGGAAATAAGCTTAAGAGCTTGAAGAAAATGAGAGAATGTATTAGAAGAAAAGGAGAGATTGTTAAGATTTGTGTGAAGAAATGGTGTAAATGGCCTTCCTGTTTATAGGGGAAGGCCTTTTTTTTTTTTACCCAAAAGCTATCAAAATATAGTTTTTTTGGGGGCAAAAATGTAAATTTGGGGTAAAAAAAATAGTACATGCCATTGGAGAGACTAAAATTACAATTTTCCCAAAATAAAAAATTCTGACTATTGGTGATCGTTAAGACCGGCCCGTCCTGGACCGGCCCGGCTCGGGATCGCTAGTCCTAGTTCGAGACGGGCCTAGTTCCAAATTGGCTCACGCCGGTCCTAGGCTTGCTTCCCTCTTCTCCCTGGCCCATACTTGCCCCTTCGTATTGCATGCCTATCCCGGGCCCGTTCTGGGCCAGGCTTGACTGGTCCCACGCTGAGTTTGACCCGGATCACATAAAAATTTGTGGACTTATTCGTTAAATTTCAGTTAGGTCATATAAATTTTTTTTAACATTTTCTAATTAAAAATTTTAGTGGGATATGCGGACTTGCAATAACATCCATCGATCGGTCCGGCCATTGGATGCCCCCAACAGGTTAAAAAATGAAGGTTCGCCCAAGCTCCTTGTCTAGGCACGTGTAAAGGAATATCTTATAACGCCTTCATCTTTGGCTACGGTTACTGCCAATAAGATGGATCAACTCCATCAAATGATATGCCTTCCCCGACGGAAACAATGGCGGCATTATGGTATCCATAGTGGATAACAGGTATACTTAATCACAAAAAGCACCTATTAATGAGTAAAATGAAGGATCTGAGGTTCTTCAGGATCAAAACATGATGATAGTGAGAAGGGGTTTGGTTTAGTTTGAAGCTGTGAAATTTAGCACTAGAAAAATGTGATAAAACCGAACTAGAACTAATCTATAATCCGAATGTACAGCCCTGTTTGACTCGTAACAGAAAGTTAAAGGACGAGCAGAGGTTGAGTTTGAGCTAGCCAAGTTAAAGACCCCATGGGTATTTTGACCATTTCTTAACTAGTTTTTTTTTTTTTTTTGCCTATGCGTCAATTGATATATACTTACTTATAAAAGAATGCATCTATTTAAAGAAGTTAATATTTCAAAAAAATTTGGATAAGAATATGTTCTTAAGATTCAAATTAATTAAAACTAAACATCAAAAGTGAAAGTATAACTAACCATTGAAAAAATTATAAGCTTGACTTATTTCGTTAATTGACGTTATAAAACTTGTTGTTTTCATTTTTTTTATACCTTTTAAAAATATCTAGCATTCAAAATATTTAAATCTTCTTAAATATAATCGCATTTATATAAAATTTTCAATTAAAGTATTAGCCTTATATGTAATTGATTAAGTAATCATTCACCCTAAACAAATTATCTAATTATTTTGGTCTTTGATCTCCCATCTTTTTAAGTTTTTAATTAAATAATTTCTATGAGTATCATGCCATCATATGTGTCCGTGGGGGGGGGGGGTTTAATGAAAAATTATAAAAAAGCATAAATAATGATGATAATAATAATAATAATAATAATAATTATTATTATTATTATTATTATTATTATTATTATTATTATTATTATTATTATTTTATTATTATTATCATCCACACCTACAAATTTATGAAGAAACTCTATCAAAATTGAAATAAACATAACCCATATGGGTATGTACTAAACAAAACAAAAAACTTTTGGCAAAAGAAAAATTGTAACATAAAACATCGATGGATTATGAAAAATATTTCTATTTAAAAAATGTAAGAATGATTTTTTGGATTATTAGAAAAGGAAAATGTTACCATAAAATAATGTTATTAAAGCTACATTTTTCCTAGATTTTTTTTAAATAAAAAATTACATGCTTTGATATACCTATTTTATAAAACTTATAAAATTTCAATTGAAAGATGCTTAAAAAGAACTTTTCCTAAAAACATGATTTATTTTTCACAGAAAAACATGAAAAATTTATCTAAAAATAAAATATTCTCAAATAAAATTATTGAACTATTAATGAGGAATAACTTAGTGCACTTACTTGCATCAAATTAACTGTTTGACCTGATATAAATAAATAAAAAATTATAAATAAATAAATAAACATATTGGATAATATGTTTCTTTCTTATTCTTTTTTTAGTTTATTTCAGTTGGTTTTGTGTTTTTTTATTATATAATGCCCAATATTATTTTTTGTCTTCTTTAAGTCATATATTCATTCACATTTAATTTATATTTTTTTACCTTTTCTTGTTCTTTTTCTTTTATTACTTATTCATTTGGTGAAAAAATGTTTCTTTGGATTAGTTATTTCACTTGATAATAAATAACATATAATAATACATAATAAAAAAGTCTTAAACAATACTATGAAAACAATACTAAAGAACTATAAAACAAATATGGAGAAAGACTTCAAATAAAAAGAAATAACATATAAAAATTAAGGGTGGCATAAAACAATAATAATAAGAAAATAGAGGACTAAAATGGAGTTGTGCATGAAAATATATAACAATTATCTTCTTTTCTTTGTGATAAGATCAAATATGTCATCTTTTGATTCATTGACGTTGGAGCTCCAAGAATCTCATTGACTACCAGATGCCGCTTAACCATTTCACACTCAAACTCATTCTAGTTCATCACCTCAAAAGAGTGAAACTAGTGTAGACACGTCCCCTCCTTTTCACTTGACATATAAATTGTGGGCTACAATGACAAAGTTTGAATTATCTTGAGATGGTACAACATTTTGGTTAATAAAGTGGTGGTCACATTTGTATTTCTAAGTTGGCCTGTGGAGAGCCACTAGGGTAGTGGGTCAATGAGGATGTTGGACTGGAAGTTTTTTTGTAGTTTCCTTAAAGACTGATTTTGTAAAGTGCAACTATTGTTAAAATTAAAAACTAATTTTGATTACGTAGCTTGTCTAGGTATGACTTGACTTGAATAAGAATTAGTCAAGTAAAACACACATATATATAGAAGCTTGAGTAATAAAATGTTTGCTAGAGGAAATTTAATGAGATTTAATTGGCAAAGGGAAGTAAATAATTTGGAATTGCAATTAAACTTATAGGTTCCAATTGGTATTAATTTGATTTTTAGGTTATGTCATCTTATTTCATATATAGTACTAAAATTGTTAAATATAATAAATTACAT
The DNA here is from genome assembly GCA_005392925.1 of Aquilaria sinensis. Classification (NCBI taxonomy): domain Eukaryota; kingdom Viridiplantae; phylum Streptophyta; class Magnoliopsida; order Malvales; family Thymelaeaceae; genus Aquilaria; species Aquilaria sinensis. Next base: position 51,614 of record SMDT01000853.1, on the reverse strand, counting down.
TAGTGTAGGTTACGATTTATTTATAATTTACATTAGTTAGAATTAATTTATTAGTTACAAAAATTGAATGCATGGCCTATGATGATTTCATTGTTTGTTAACTTTTGAATTCATCTATTCCGTTCAAGTTTGTTACCATAGGTTATTGTATTGGATGAATGAAAAATAAAATGCAAATTTAGAAAAGAGAAACAAATTGAGGCTTTATATTATAATACTATCACTAGTAAAATAAGAAATCAAAAGTAATAAGCTACTTTAGCTAATTCATTTGGGGATACAGGTTTAAAAAATTACCAATGTGCTAAAAAAATCCTCATGAATATTGCTAAGGTTTTTCCTTTATATAAAAGGTTATGACTCAGTATATGTAAAAGATGAAAGTTAGAGATACATAAAATAAAACACATAAGCATCCAACAAATTATTATTCAGCCATTAAATTATAGTATTATTGACACATATGTACAAAAGTCTAAAACACTACACATGAAATATCAAATTAATATTATTAAGCAGTGATTCAAAAGGAATAAAGTGAAATTAATACTATATATATATGTATTAAGTTATGAACAATGATGACCAAAATCACAAAAAACTACTAATGTTTGTACTTTGATTCAAATCGGCCAAAAAAAATTTTTAGCTCAAATATACCACTCATGGTTTTAAATTGGGCAAATCACCACTTACTGTGTGTGAAAATGACTATATTTTGAAAAAATAGTCCTACATAATAATATTTTGAGTGAGATGAGTATGTTTTTTTACAAACTAGGGGAAAGCTAGGGATTTATGGCTATTTGATTGTGTTAGGATTTGAGTAAAAACTAGGCAATAGTATAAAAATTAGCATCTAGAAATTAAAGAAAAAAATTTATGCTACAAGTCGCTCGTTACTATCACATATTAGAACCAATAGTTTAATACTTTAATTTTGCAGTGACCACCAAACCCACCTAGCCCACTAACCCAATGAACTTGAACCGATATGATCTAATTACAATGCAAGTTTTATGTGAGTATAGATTGGTTTGGGTCCTTAAAAAAGATATGCAATGTAAAAGCGGGTCAAGTTAGGTAATGCTTGCAAAACCCACCTAAGCCGAACCATTGGCGAAGCTATGTATATTTTTTAGGGGGCCATGGCCCTTTCAACTCTCCAACAAACTCTCTCTATATATAAATTAGAATTTAGATGTTATTGTTATTATTGGCCAAATTATAAAGTAACTCTAAACTTTATTCATATTTACATTTGAACATTATGTTTTCAAAATAGATAAATTCATCCAAGCAATCATATTTTCTAGTTGTAAAGTAATTACCTTGTCAAATGTATACCAATTTAGTATGTGAATCAGTAATTTAAAAATATGTAATTGTTCTTTCTTTCAATATACATGTTTATTATTATGTGCAATGTTACAACTTTCTACTACATTTAGGTAAGCAACCAGTTAAATTTTTTTTTTAATTGGCTTCTTTCCTATATATATATATTCCTTCATTATCACTTATTTTGCTTGATGCCAATAATTTTTTGAGAAATGTAATAAGTAAATAGGAAATGTAGTGAATTTATTTGGATAAATTCTCTTACGTGTGCCTAATAGGATCCAATAACTTTGTCTGTATAAGAACAATTTTTCAAATAGATTCTCAAATCTCAGTATTGGGCCCCCCAATAGCCAAAATCTTGGCTACATCACTGAGCCAAACCAACAGGTGCCACTCTAATGTACAAAGGATACATCTTTTCTTCTTTTTTTTTTTTTTGCCAATCTTTTTTTATCAATCTAAACACCCTAAATGCTAGTTCTAGTTTAAAACAAATTGTTGACCCTTAGCCCTTGTTTTCTAGATCATCATGAAGCAACATTTTTGCATTCCAAAACCATCTTCACATTTTAGTCATTCACCCTTAATATTTCTATCATTCAGAATTCACAATTTTGTCACTTTCTTTTCCTAAAGTCCTTACGTATTGAAGAGTTATCCTTAAATGTTTCTTTGTTATATAGGTTTGGTTGACTTTTTTATACATACCCAAGAATAAACTTTATATGTTTTGTTTGATGACATAGAGTTGCTGACTTGTAGATGCTAGCAAGTTCCACATGTTGTTAAAGAGTAAATTGCATAAATGATTCCTAACCTTTAACTATTATTCTGTTTTAGTCTCTAACCTATTAAGTGTTCTGTTTTGGTCCTTAACTTATTAACAAACTTTCATTTTGGTCCCAAATCTATTAAAAACATTTCATTTTGGTCCCCATTGGATGAAATATGTTAACTTAAAATATTTTTCTGATAAAATATTTTTTTATCATAATTTAAACTATTTGGTAATTGTTTTATAGTAAATTTAATCTATATAATAATTTTTTTCTAATTAATAGAAAATTCAAATAATTTTTTTCTTTCTATAAATTGAACTTATTTTATGCATGAAGAAAAAACTACTAATTTAAATAATCTATTTGCTATAAAAGATATTAAACTATTTAAATTTATTGGAAAAAATTATCGAATATTTAAATCAGAATTTAAAAAATTTATGTCATATGGTTATTCTAAGTTACTGAATTTCATTTGGTGAGGGACCAAAGCGAAAATTTTTTAATAGGTTTAGAACCAAAACAGAATATTCAATAGGTTAAGAACTAAAATGAAATGACAACTAAATATTATGAACTATTTTATGCAATTTACTCTGATGTTAAGGCACACATGAAATGTTCATGTTTGACAAGTGCACAATTGCTTGTCCTACACAAAGCCCTCCTACAAACTGAGATGCTGTAATACTCACTTCAATTCAACCTCTTAATATTTTTGCAATTCATGTACAAGTTTGAATTTCATAAAAACAATTTGACAGTTGTATGCTCAAAAGCTAATACTAAATGCTACAAAGAAAAACTGTGAAATCAAAGAAAACGTATGAGGAGCTAGTTTTAGTACAAATACTTTAAAAGTTTTACAAATTCTAAACTTTCATAATGGTAAAAACTTTAGCTAGATGAAGGATTAAAACTTATCCTATAAAAACAACAAAGGTAGACTATTCTAATATTTAACTAAGCTAGTTAAGGTTATAATTTGAGTGGAACATGCATCACTTTTTTATGTAAATAAATTAAGACCCTTTACGCACATTGTAGAAGTTCTTGAAGCCATTGAAGCTAAGGAGCTCAAATTGGCACTTTCAAGCATATTTTGGAGCTTCCAGGCCCAAGTTCAAGCAAAGGAGGCCTTGAACGTGTTCTATACCAAACAAGTGATTTCATCCATCAAGTTTCAACCTTTCCATGCAATGAAAGCAACCCATGTTGCAAGGGAAGGCCATGACACCAATGGAAGCATCAAAGTGTACCTATAAGCCCTAATGATGTAAGTTCAAGCTTAAAAGATCTATCGCCATTCAAAATGAGCTATTTCAAGTCAATATGCCTTTCCTAAGTTATTTCCTATCTATCTAAGCCAAGAGAAGGTAGCATACTTGGAGGGAGGATAAATGCCCAAGTCTTTGTTTCATCATGCTCAAATGAAGCCTAAAGGGAGTTTGATTGGTATCAATTCATATCCATGGTTCCAATGACATAAATTAAGCCTTACTCCAACATTTTTTATCATATATCATGGAATGGAAACCAATCCAGCAGCTTGCATATGTTCTACTATTGCGCATTCTGCGGTAGTCCAGTTATGGTGCCAAAATTGTGCATTTAAAACTCCTATGGTTGGTTTGTTCTGTAGGCCATCAGAACAATACCCTCAGTGTGCATACCCAAGTGACACTCTTGGGAACTACATAAATGCATGCGTATTAGTCCAACCATTACACACATATTCACATTTTATGCACACCATGATAGCAAGGAAGGAAAACATTAGCACAAGTCTTAATCTTGGCTACCACACAATAGGCAATCTTGTTAAGTTTAAGTAACCAGCCACTGCACCCGAACTTCCTCCAAAAAACTGTATTAATCTAGCTATATAGCTGACACGGCCGCCCTCGGCCCTGGCCAGGAAACCTATGAAAATGAATCTCACGAGGGTTGTAATAAACTAGCTATATATGTGCGTGAATTAAAACTTCATGAAACTAGTTGAATAACCTAGAAAATGAAAGATGCATGCTCATTTAGCTTTGACTTGAGTAAATGGAAACCATAAAACATTTGTTTGGGAAAGGTACTTTTCATAGAAACCAAGTTCAAATAGTCAAAGCACATATAATCAACATTTGTATTATCATTATTACACATAATGACCATGTGAGGGCATTCAACAAAATTACACTAATGTCCCTCACCCAAGAGCAACCCAAAAGTCTAAAGCTCCAAACATAGGCATGGGAAACAACTAGGCATAAATATATACAAGCCTCTACTGAGATCCTCCTAACTAACTCTCACCTTGGAGATGCGCCCCAGTGGCGAGTTGCAAAAGTCTATCCACGTACTGCTAGCCTCTATGGCCAACAAAAATACTATGGTTAGTACTGTTACTTAACCAACAAGCAACCATAAGAACTAGAATCATAAAAATTCCCAAGGCAAAATACCTGCAGCAAAAGACTACCGCGACAACCCTTAGCAGTTATCGAGCTCAACGCAGTCAGAATCTGCACAACATGAACTAAGAAGTGAGAATTCAAGAATTCTCAGTAAGGGTCTTCACCTGCAAAGAAAGATGTTAAGGACGACACATATATCATCATATGTAATCTACAGTGAGCTCAGACAGTGTAAGGCTAAACCTATGCATATACGTTTCAGCCCTTTGGGACTTGTCTTCTACCTAATGCTTAAGCTACAAGGCAAAGCCTTGTCTACTAGCAAGCATTACTTACTAGCCAAACTAGTAAGTTTATCACTAGTTGAACCTCCCTTATTTTGTATAAAGGCACTATTGTTAGACTGATAATTCGTAGGTCCCAAAGAACCCACTAGGTGTACTAAGGTTTCCTTACCAAAATCTTGAAACCAAAGGTGCAACTAAGGTCTCAATGGTGCTAAACCTTCCACCCCCTGTAATGGTGTATTTGTCATGGCCTATGAACTAATTTTCTCATAAGGTACATTTATAATTTACAAAACTATGAGAAAACCACTAGATCACAAGAGAGCTTTTTGATTTTCCAACGTGCCAGTGTACTATTACAACCCTTAGGCACCCCTAGGACCATCCCTGCCCTCTCTCAGATCCTTTTTTAAAAACCTTAATTTTTCTGAAAAATGTCTTTGGGGCCTAGGCGCCAAGAGGGGTGTCTATGGGGCTAGGTGCTAAGAACACATGAGGCCTAGGTGCCAAGAGCACCCTACTCTGCGAACAGAAAAATGCAGCTTGGGTGCTGAGGCACGTAGGTGCCAGGAGCCTGTGTCCTGAACCTCAAAAACACCTGTCTAGCCCTTTTTGGAGGCTTCATATGAGTTTAAGGCATACAATGGATGCTTAAACTCATCATGAACCTGTAAAATAACTTGCATAGGCCACAAATACATCATCACGACACAACTATGATGCATTCAAACATCTTCCCAAGCTTCATCAAACACATAGTCCACTATGAACATACTTGCCTAAATACTAATACTATTGCAAAAACTATTTGATTTCATTAAGCAAACACACTTTAATTGCATCAATTAAGCATAAAACCTTGAATCCCTTACCCCAATTTTGTCTACCAACAAGAATTATGCAACTCTTCACCAAGAACAAAGTTCCATAAGTTTCTACCTAAGTTCCAAGGAAACCCAAAAAAATGGCACCAAATTAACACCAATCAAGCAAAACCCATGCCTTAAAACACCTAATAAACAAGAAACAAGTAAGAAATCAATGTTACCTCTCGCCAAAAATAGGAACCCAGTTGCAAAATGTATCAAACACCTCCAAAACCAAAAAACAAGCTTGAAAAAAGTTGCCCAAAGCTTATATACACCTTGGGCATTCAAATTCCTTTGAGAACACTTGATTTTCAGGAATAATTCATGTAGAAATGGAAGGGGCAAGGTGCAACTCTGGAACGGGAGGAAGAAGATCAACAATGGCAGCCACCAACTTTACCAAGCTTAAAAACCAAGCTTTCCTCCCTTAGCCCTCAAACTTTTTAAAAAGCTACAAAAAGGCCCCTTCCCTAAATAGTAACCCAAGTCAAACTGTAGTCAAACCTTCAACACTTAAGTGAATCTTTGGGTTTTAAGCAAGGTTTATGCTTCAAGACATACTTTTGACTCTCGGGTCTTAGCCTGATAACTCAGGATGCAAAACTATCATTTTGCCCCTGTCTTCTTTTGGTGCCATAAACTACTTAGAATTTAGTTAACTTTATCCAAATTACTAATCCCTACCTTGTTAACTTGAGATAAGGTATTAAATTACGAATTTAATTACTTTACCTACTTCAGTTGAGTTTCATGCTAGGAGGACCGTAACATCCTCCCCTCCTTCTAAAATTTGGTACCTTGAATTTTGCTGCAACTAAAGGAACTCACTAGGACACATTTTCATCAATTGCTATTCTGACTCCCAAGTAGCTTCCTCTTCACTATGGTTTGACCAAAGGATCTTAATTATTGGAATCCACTTTGTTCGGAGTTTCTTAACTTACTTATCAACAATCTTAACCAATGTCTCCTCATAGGTCAAGTCCTCCTAGATGGGAACCACTGATGGGTTAACTACTTCTCCTGGATCAAATATGCACTTCCTTAGAAGACTAATGTGAAACACGTTATGCGCTTGGGACAAGTTGGATGGTAAGGCCAACCGATATGCAACTTTCCCTACTTTCTCCAAGATCTCATAGAGTCCAATATACCTGTGGGCCAGCTTCTCCCTTTGCCCAAATCAGGCCACTCCCTTCATAGGAGATACTTTGAGAAGTACTTTATCACCAACTTCAAAACTCAACTCTCGTCTCCTCAAATTTGCATACTTAGTCTGTTGGTCGTTTGCAGCTCTAATTCGTTTCTTGATTAATATAATCTTAGCCATAGTGTCTATAGGTTTTCGGGAGCTAAACACGTGCAATGAAATTTAACCGAAACCCTCGAAGATCCAAGTAAAGTGGGGTAAACTAGGTGTTTAAAAATTTTCATACCCAAGTTTGGTTGAGATCTTTCACCAACTGTAGTGTCAAACCACAAAACCTAAATAGTTGACATGTTCAAGCTCTCTATGGTATCCACATGAGCCTCTCGGTATCACCACGCCTCCACCAAGTCCTCGTAGATGCGTTTCTCTAGTGCTCACAGTGCTGGCTTGCGTCCTCCAAGGAATAGAAAGAAAAGAGTGCGGTTGTCACCCTTTTGGAGCCTAGGGCAAGGCTGCAAATTTCTTACTATATGTTGTATTTATAGCGAGACTCAACTTCCAGGCCTAATGGGTTTCAAAGCCCTAATCCAATTAGGCTTTAATTTTGGGCTTAATAATGGGTAAACTTTTGGGCCAATTATTAACATGAAATTATCATGAAGTTATAGCCCAAATAATTAGCCCATGCACTTTAATAATCCAAATAGGCTTTATGTGTGTGGCCTATTAGGCTATTACCAAGTTGGCAATGATCATAAATCACATTTATGATCATAAGTAATGAGTGGTGTCTAGCAACACATCATTGCGACCCAAGTGACAAGCTTGTCGGTGATTTAACTAAACCTTTATGATCATTACCCATATATGCCATTGTCCTTTTGTCCAAGATATCAAGACTAAGCACAAGACATGGAATGTGTCACTCTCGTATAGCCCAATCTTTGGTTTCTTGATTACCGAGTAGACTAACTTAAACTGATGACATTGATATTGTATATCAACTTATCTGAGCATGGCCATGCATTTTCTTAGGCTCATTCTATCAAGGGGCCTGAAGATATCACTCCTATCACATAGGAGGGACGAATCTCATCTTGGTCATACAAAACCCTCTACATGATATGTGACATACCTATTGACCTCCTTCAAGTTCTCTCAGTTACGAGCAACAAAGGGAAGTATCAAAGTATATGACTCACGTGTAGGGAACCTTGATGACCTTAGGCCAAAGGACTACATATACCATGATCACTATGAGAACCACTTATGACACTCATATAACAATACATGTAGCATTCTCATGGTGGGTCAGTCCAATACACAAGTTCTCCAACTTGTACCCATATGTAGACTACATATCTCATATTAGTCTCCACATATGCTAGTCATTATGTATTATTGTAACCCGCTCTACAATTATACTAGACTAAGGACATTTAAGAATATCATTATTCTAGGGTTACAATTATGTGTAGTACGTTACGTAGAAACAAAACAACAAACATAATTACTAGATTAATGCCTTAATGAAATATCATGACTAAATGTGAAAAAATACAATAATCTCATGATTGGCTTTTGGGTCAGGTATGATCTCAGGATTGACAACTACCCTATCTGTACGGTCAGCCCAACAATGGGGTATCATCATCACCTACCATAGAAAGCCTTGTATCGTGCCATACCTATAATAGTTTGATGACTGTTATTGTAAGAAAACTCAATGAGCAGTAAGTGTTGATCCCAATCACCTCTAAAGTCTATGGCACACATGTGCAATATGTCCTCTAAGGTTTGTATCACTCTTTTAGACTGCCTGCCAGTCTGAGGATGAAGGGCGGTACTAAGAGTAACCTTACTTCCTAATGCCTCTTGGAAAGGATTCCAAAACCTTGATACAAACTAGGGATCCCTATCAGATATGATCTGATCCGGTATGCCATGCAACCTTATGATCTCCTTAATATACAATTGAGCTAATCTCTCCAATGTATAGGTAATCTTTACGGGCATGAAGTTTGCCGATTTAGTCAACCTATCAACCCCTATCCATATTGCATCATGTTGATTTCGGGTATTTGGTAACCCCACTAGGAAATCCATTGTGATGGATCGCCACTTCCTTTATGGGAAAGGCAAACTTTGGAGAGTACCTGCCAACATCTAATGCTCAACTTTTACCATTTGGCATGTCAAACATTTAGCTACATGTCCAACTACATCCCTCTTGAGTCCCAGCCACCAAAAGTATGTCTTCATATGATGGTACATCTTACTAACACCAAGATGAATACTTTGTCTACTACTATGTACCTCCTTCAGGACTTGCTACCTAAGTCCATCTACAATCGGCACATAGAGTCAATCCACATGGTGTAGTGGTTAGTGTTGTGCCCAAAAGCCAATCATGAGATGATTGTATTTTTGCACATTGAGTCATGATATTTTATTAAGGCATTAATCCAGTAATTATGTTTGTTGTTTTGTTTCTGCGTTATGTAATAAACATAATTGTAACCCTAGAATAATGATATTCTTAAATGTCTATAGTCTAGTATTATCGTGAAGCAGGTTACAATAATACATAACGACTATCATATGTGGAGACTAATATGAGATATGTAGTCTACATATGGGTACAAGTTAGGGAACTTGTGTACTAGACCGACCCACCATGAGAACGTTACATGGATCGTTATATGAGTGTCATAAGTGATTCTCATAGTGATCATGGTATATGTAGTCATTTGACAAAAGGTTATCAAGGTTCCCTACATGTGGGTCACATACTTTGATACTTCCCTTTGTTGATTGTAACTGAGTGAACTTGAAGGAGGTCATTGGGTATGTCACATATCATGCGGAGGGTTTTGTATGATCAAGATGGGATTTGTCCTCCTATGCAATGGGAGTGATATTTTTGGGCCCATTGATAGAGTGAAACTTAGAAAATGCATGGGCATGCTCAGATGAATTGATATACGATATCAATGTCATCAGTTTAAGTTAATCTACTCGGTAATCAAGAAACCAAAGATTAGGCTATACAAGAGTGACATATTCCATTGCTCGTACTTAGACTTGATATCTTAGACAAAGGGACAATGGCATATATGGGTAACGATAATAAAGGTTTACTCGAATCACTGACAATCTTGTCACTTGCGTAGCAATGATGTGTTGTTAGACACCACTAATTACTTATGATCGTAAATGTGATTTATAATCATTGCCAACATGGTAAGAGCCTATTGGGTCACACACATAAAGCCTATTTGGATTATTTAAGTGCATGGGCTAATTTATTTGGGTTATGGTTTCATGATAATTTCGTGTTAATAATTGGCCAAAAAGTTGAGCCATTATTAAGCCCAAAATTAAAGCCTAATTGGATTAGGGCTTTGAAACCCATTAGGCTTGGAAGTTAAGTCTCACTATAAATATAACATATAGTGAGAAATTCACAGCCTTGCCCTAGCCTCCCAAAAAGAGACAAACACACTCTTTCCTTGCTATTCCTTGGAGGATGCAAGCTAGCACTATGAGCATAACAGAAACGCATCTACCGGGATGTGGTGGAGGCGTGGTGATCCCAAAAGGCTCGTGTGGATACTATAAAGAGCTTGAACATGTCAATTGTTCAAGTTTTATGATTCAACTCTACAGTTGGGTGAAATATCTCAACTGAAATTAGGTATAAAAATTTTTGAACACCCGGTTTACCCCGTTTCACTTGGATCATGGAGGTTTCGGTTATATTCCACTACGCTTGTTTGGCTCCCAAAACCGTACAGTGGTATGCCATCTTTGTATCGGAACTCTTTCCTTATGCCACCAAGTGTCTTCTCTCTTAAAATCTTCTTCAACAATGGATCCCTACTTTGAGCCTAGTTGACTGAAGCTCCACAGTGTAGACTAGGGACCTTTCTTGGTCTTGCCAAAACTTATGTAAGGTGGTGAAACAATCCCCCAATGTTCTTCCTAGGGAACTTGTAGCCTAATCCTCAGATAGGATCACTCCTGTGTACTTTTGACTAAGAGGATCTGCCACCACATTTCCTTTCCTCGTGTAGTACTCGATTGAGCAATCACAATCCTTTATGTATTTAATCCACTGACATTGCCTCATGTTTAGCTCCTTCTGAGTGAACAAGTTTTTTAAGCTCTTGTGGTCATTGAAAATCTTGAATGATCTCCTTATCAAGTAATTCCTCCAAAGCTTGAGCTTGAAGACTACTGCCACTAGCTCAAGGTCGTAAACTGGGTAGTTCAACTCATTAGGCCTTAATTCCCTTGAGTCATAGGTAATCACTTGATTTTCGTGCATTAATATAGACCCTAACCCAGAACCTGATGCATCTGTGTACACTGTAAAAGCCTTGTTCGGGTCTGGCATAATGAATATCAGTGCGCTCATCAACCTCTTCTTCAAATCCAAGTAAGCCTCCTCATACTTCGATGTCCAATCAAACTTCTAAACTTTCTTGGTCAAGGCTATTAATGGTGTTGCTATCATAGAGAATTTCTCTACAAACCTCTTATAGTAGCCGGCCAAGCCCAAGAAGCTCTATATCTTCATAACTGTAGTTGGTCTCTTCCACTTGACTACTGCCTGAACCTTCTCAGGGTCAACCGACAACCTTTGGGGACTAATGATGTGTCCCAGAAACTGTATCCTCACAGACCAAAAATCACACTTGGACAACTTTTCATAATACTGATTATCCTTCAGCACTTGCAAAATTGTCCTAAGCTGCTCCTTATGCTCCTGGGTAGACTGCAAGTATACCAAGATATCATCAATGAAGACTTCAACAAACCAATCCAAGAACAATCTGACAATCCTATTCTCGGCTTCCATGAATACTACTGGGCCATTGGTTACACCAAACGGCATAACTGTATACTCGTAGTGCCCATATCTTGTCTTAAAGGTGGTCTTTGGGATATCTACCTCCTTAACTCTGATATATAAGTATCCAAACTAGAGGTCAATCCTTGAGAACACCTTCGATCCCCTCAGTCTATCAAATAGATCATCAATCCTAGGAAGCAAATACTTATTTTCTACTATCACTATATTCAACTTTCTGTAATCGATGCATAGTCTCAAAGTTCCGTCCTTCTTCTTTACAAATAAGATCGGGGCTCCCCACGGTGATGCATTAGGCCTTATAAAGCCTTTCTCTAGCAGTTCCTCCAATTGCTTTTTTAGCTCATCCATTTTGGGAGCTGACATTCGATAAGGAGGTATTGAAATTGGTTCTTCTTTAGGCTGAAGGTGAATCGAAAACTTGGTGTCCCACTTGGGTGGTGACCCAGGCAAATACACTGGGAACACCTCAGGAAAATTGATTGGCTATAGGAACTTCTTTAAGTTCATCTTCTTTGGCCACCTTATTCAATGTATAATACACTCCTTCATCAATTATAGGGATGGAGTCCATAAGTCTAAGGTGCAAACTTCTAGTACTAGTTGCTAAGCCTCTTGTGTAAGTCACTCTAGCTCCCTAAGCATCAATAACGTCGACTGAGTGATTAGCATAGTCAATTTGTGCCTTATGCTTACTTAGCCATTCCATTCCCAACACTAGGTCATATGACCACAATTCTATAACCCATAATTGACAAGCAAAGCCATGGTTACCTAACTGCAAGGGATACCAAGTAACCAACTCATTGGTCACAATAAAACTTCTCCCTGCAGTTTTAATGAGTTTCAACTCATTAGAGATATCACGCCTCAATTTCATTCTATCTACCAAGGCAAATGATATCATAGAAAGAGTAGCACCAGTATCAAATAGTACTGTAATGCTACCATTCTAAAATGTGAAGTTACATTAAATGACAGCTAGCTCCCTGTTCACTTGACTGCCAAGGTGAGAACCCTTAACTTAACTGCTGCTATGGCCACACCAGGTCAATTTTCTATGGCAAGGGGTGCATGGGGCAAGTTCCTAGGTGGATCCAGTAACGGTCAAGCCCGTGGGCATTCCCTCACCTAATTACCACTCTATCCACAATTGTTGCAAATGGTAGTTCCCAAAGTACATGGCTTGGAGCCATGAAATCTCCTACAACTGGGGCACAAGTCCTCTTTATTCCTCTTGGCTAACCATTGAGTCTCGACCACCTTTCCTTCCATTAGACATTTTCCAGCACCTTTTCCTAGGTTGCTGTTAGTGTTGTGCCCAAAAGCCAGTCATGAGATGATTGTATTTTTGCACATTGAGTTATGATATTTTATTAAGGCATTAATCCAGCAATTATGTTTGTTGTTTTGTTCCTGCGTAACTTAACAAACATAATTGTAACCCTAGAATAATGATATTCTTAAAAAGTCCCTGGTCTAGTATTATTGTGGAGCGGGTTGCAATAATACATAACGACTAGCATATGTGGAGACTAATATGAGATATGTAGTCTACATATGGGTACAAGTTGGAGAACTTGTGTACTGGACCGACCCACCATGAGAACACTACATGGATCGTTATATGAGTGTCATAAGTGATTCTCATAGTGATCATGGTATATGTAGTCCTTCGACCTAAGATCATCAAGGTTCCCTACATGTGAGTCACATACTTTGATACTTTCCTTTGTTGCTCGTAACTGAGTGAACTTGAAGGAGGTCATTGGGTATGTCACATATCATGCGGAGGGATTTGTATGATCAAGATGGGATTTGTCCCTCCTATGTAACGGGAGTGTTATCTTCGGGCCCCTTGATAGAGTGAGACTTAGAAAATGCATGGCCATGCTCAGATGAGTTGATATATGATATCAATGTCATCAGTTTAAGTTAGTCTACTCGGTAATCAAGAAACCAAAGATTAGGCTATACGAGAGTGACACATTCCATGTCTCGTGCTTAGTCTTGATATCTTGGACAAAGGGACAATGGCATATATCGGTGATGATCATAAAGGTTTAGTCGAATTATTGACAATCTTGTCACTTGGGTAGCAATGATGTGTTGCTAGACACCGCTCATTGCTTATGATCATAAATGTGATTTATGATCATTGCCAACGTGGTAAGAGCCTATTGGGTCGCACACATAGAGCTATTTGGATCATTAGAGTGCATGGGCTAATAATTTGGGTTATGGTTTCACTTTAATTTCGTATTAATAATGGGCCCAATAGTTGAGCCATTATTAAGCCCGAAATTAAAGCCTAATTGGATTAGGGCTTTGAAACCCCTTAGGCCTGGAAGTTGAGTCTCACTATAAATACAACTTTTAGTGAGAAATTCACAGGTCTCCTTGCCCTAGCCTCCAAAAAGGACAGCCGCACTCTTCTCTTGCAATTCCTTGGAGGACGCAAGCTAGCACTGCGAGCGCAAGAGAAACGCATCTGCTGGGACGTGGTGGAAGCGTGGTGATCCCGAGAGGCTCGTGTGGATACCATAGAGAGCCTGAACACGTCAACTATTCAGGTTTTGTGATTCGACTCTACAGTTGAGTGAGAGATCTCAATCGAAAATTAGGTATGAAAATTTTCGAACACCCGGTTTACCCCGTTTCACTTGGATCCTGGAGGGTTTCGGTTAAATTCTGCTGCCCTGTTTGGCTCCTGAAACCCAACAGTTGGGTGGCCCAACCTCCACCTTCTTACTTTGAATCCTTAAGTCTTCAAACTTCCACTCAAGAACTAATGCTTTTTGAACCATTTGGTGATAGCTCTAAGTATCCACCATTGCCATATATCTCTGAAGAATAGGCTTAAGGCCTTGGAGGAATTTCTTGGCCTTGAGTTCATAATTTCCAGCCATGTATGGAGCATATCGAATAAGTGAATTATAGCACTGCTTGTACTCTTTTATACACATCTATCATTGGGTGAGTTTTTCAAACTGAACCCTTCTTTGTTCTTGAGCCACCTCGCTAGTATACTCTTGTTGGAACTTCTTCTCAAAGTCCAACCACTTGAGCACCTTTTTCTTATGCTTTGGTTGATTTCCATTACTTTCCTTTAGCATTTCTAGAACTTCATCCCACCATAAGCTAGCCCTCCCTCTAAAAAAGAAAGGTACTAAGGCCATTCTCTACTCCGACTCATAACCTCCACAACTAGATAGTTGATTCATCCTATTCAACCAATCCTTTACCTTGTTGGGGTTGTCTAACCCATCAGAGCTTAATGGATCAACCGCCTTGAATTTCTCCAGCAATCTCATTTGATGTTGAGTTTTTCCTTTCCTTGGAGCCTCCATAACTTCTTGCTCATCTTTATACTCATAAGCATGGTCATTCCTCTGATGGGCCCTAGGCATTTGCCAATGGTCGGCATGACTCTCTTGACCTTGGGATGGGTCATTCCCTTGGTCATTTCCTTGTTGAGCAGCTCCTCCATTTTCTTGGTCCAAAAATAATTCCTTTAGGATGGTGATCATGCATTATGCCACTTGTGCCAAGGTCTGCATCATCCCGAGAAGCACATTGGATATTTCATCCAACCTTGCCATGACCGTATCACTAGAAGGTTACGTAGCTCCTTTTGAAGCTCTTGACCTTGTGTCAACCATAACAACCTGAAAGCAAAGCCAAACGACATTCTACAAATGTTGGTTAGTACTAACTATCCTAGCACATGGGCTTTGAATTAGATCTCAGTCCTAGCCTCCAATGTCTTTGAACTGGGCTCTGATACCAAACTGACACGGCCGCCCTCGACCCTGCCCTGGAAGCCTATGAGAATGAATCTCATGCTCATTTAGCTTTGACTTGAGTACATGGAAACCATTAAAACATTCCTTTGGCCAAGGCACTTTTCATAAAAATCAAGTTCAAATTGTCAAAGCACACATAATCAACATTTGTATTATCATTACTACACATAATAACCATGTGAGGGCATTCAACAAAAGATGTTACCCACTTTGAGGTAGTCTAATTATGGTGCCAAAATTGTGCATTTAGACTCCCAGGATTGGTAATGTTCTATAGGCCATCAGAACACTACCCTTAGTGTGCATACTCAAGTGGCCCTCTTGGGCTATGTAAACACATGCATATTGGTCCAACCATCACACATGTACTCACATTTCATGCACACCATGGCAGCAAAAGAAGGAAAACACTAGCACAAGTCTTAATCTTGGCTACTACACATTAGGCAATCTTCTTAAGTTCTAGTGACCAACCACTGTACATGTAACTTCCAATAATAAACTGTATCATTATAGCCAAGTACCCCTATATTTTATGCTCCATTACCAAGTAAATACATATAGCAAACCAATGAATTTTTTTTTACACCAATAGCCCACCTATGGACCAAGTTACGGATTTTTTAAGTTGGTTACAAAATTCTAACCAAATGAACAGTAACTTAGTCAACTTTGCAAATGTCATATCTTTGGATATAGGGATCCAAATTTAGACATTAAAAATACCAGTTTAACCTCTAGATGTTCTCTAGGTGTGGTCAAAATTTCATACAAAGATTCCTTCTACACATGGAGATATAGAACTTTAAGTGCAGAGTCAAAATTTTGGTCACTTTATGACCATTTTGCCCATACAAAATTTCATAAGTGTGCAAACACTTCATTCACAAGGGGAATTCCCTCCAAGGCTACGCCATATATGTCCATTAGACATGGGAAATATATTCTCTTGCATTTAACAACCATATGTGGGTAAAACATAATTTACAAGGAAGTAGCCCATCATTCACACTTAGGCAGCTTTGCACCATATCACTTACATAGCCAAAACATTACTCAAATGTTCACATACTTGTCTCATTTTACATACACTACATGTACATGCATACATGCACTACTAAATGGTCTTAACTCAGCTAAATAAGTACCCTAGGTTATAGGAGTACCTGAGACACAACAGACTCCAAAACAAGATGCTGGACAGCTATTGCCCCACACAATAAGTACCACAATTAAAAATACCAAATGTGCTCCTAAAACCACCAAACTTTACAGGTCACAACTAGACATATGGAAGTTAATTTACCTAACATTTTAGATCAAAACTCAAACCACAAATTTCAGTTTGAATGAGATCTTTCTTCTGGACCTGAAATGACAGAATTGATAGGAGTAAGTTTCATTGAGAAACTTAGTAAGGGTAGCACTTAGATTCAATAGGAAATGCAACCATCATTAAAACCTGCATCCAAAGACACTAAAACAAAAAAAAACACAATGTATATATACAAGATATAGCAACCAAATGCAGCTGCCATTCACAACCATCAAACACATGAAATGCAACAGCAACATATACCATAGGTTAGTCCATAAAACATGCAATAAACATGAATAAATCACTATGGCAACCCTCCTCAAGATAATTCTTGATCTTAGGAGGATTTTAACCCTACTTAGTACTAACTTTGGGCTCTAGAAACCCTCATTCACTGCCATCTTTGTGCACTTCAACTAGGTCACAAAACCTTCAATAAGTGCACTCCCCTCACTAAGCTTGGTTCATCAAGCTCATGGCTCTCTTCCAAGCTTAGCCCTAGCTCCATGGTTGCTTGAAAATACAGAAAACAACCCATGAGAGCAAGAGAACCCTTACCAAAGTGGGTAGGCCAAAAATCAAGCTTGATCCTTGAAGTATCCAAGCAATAGCTCTAGTTTGCTTCCAATTGCTTCCTTTTGCCTTCAATTTCAATCAATTGCAAGTTTGAAGGTATGGTGGCTATGGAGGAAGTGTGGCTGTGTTCTTGGGCTGGGGGAGGACGAAAATGGGAGAGGGATAAGTGATTTGGCCACTTAAATGGCCTTAAATGAACTTAAGGGCACAAAACACACTTAACAAGCTTAACCTTGCTTTATGTCATTTTCTTTCTCACTAATTATGGTTTCTTTGTCTTAAACTCATTGGTACACATGTGCCCAACATTTTTGACCCATTTACAAGCCATAGCTGCCCTTCTCTAGGTGGGAAAACTCCAAATTGCTTCCTTTGACTTAAGTCAAAGACACACAACCTAAGGCCTACATTAGAACACTTAGGTCCTTTATGCCTTTTTGTATTTTCTTTGCCCTTAGCTGTCATCCATGAGTGATTTGGTCCTCCAATAGCACTTTCATATCATTCATATCATTCTCATAACTCTCCAAATCTCTTTCTTGAGAATTTTGCAATTGAGTACCCAAATTTCCAAAACCTTACAAAAAAGTCCATAGGTTGCTTGAAAAACAAGCAATCCTTAAGGCTTTTCTTGGGGGCCAAGTTACCAACTTGAAACACTTTTAAGGAGGTGTTCATTATACCTTTTACCCCTCACACTTCAATCACTATGAAGAGAATTACACAATATAATGGCTTTTTAACCATTATGCCACACTTGTAATTCTCCCATTTCTGTGTGATGGTAACAAAAGTAGACTAATGTCCCTCACTCAAGAGCAAACCGAGAGCCTAAAGCTCCAAACATAGACACGGGAGGCAACTAGGCATAAACATGTACAAGCCTCTACTGAGATCCTCTTAACTAACTCCCACCTTGGAGATGAATCCCAGTGGTGAGTTGCAAAAGTCTATCCATGTACTGCTTGCCTCAGTGGCCAAGAAAAATACTATAGTTAGTACTGTTACTTAACCAACAAGCAACCATAAAAACTAGAATCATAAATATTCCTAAGGCAAAATAACTACTATAAAAGGCACCATGAGAACCCTGATAGGTTATTGGGCTCAACACGGTCAAAATCTGCACAACATAAACTAGGGAGTGAGAATTAAAGAAGCAATTCTCAGTAAGGGTCTTCACCTGCAAAGAAAAGAACTACTAAGGACAACACATATATAATCATATGTAATTTGTTGTGAGCTCATACAGCACAACCCCGTGAGGCTAAACCTATGCGCATACGTTTCAGTCCCTTGGGACTTGTCCTCTACCTAGTCCTTAAACTACAAGGCAAAGCCTTGTCTACTAGCAAGCATTGCTTAGTAGCCAAACTAGTGAAGTTTATCACTAGTTAAACCTCCCTTATGTTGTACAGGGGCACTATGGTTGGATTGATAATTCCTAGGTCCCAAAGAACACACTAGGTGTACTAGGGTTTCCTCATCGAGACCTTGAACCTGAAGGTGCAACTAAGGTCTCAATGGTGCTAAACCTTCCACCTCTTGTAATGGTGTATTTGTTATGGCCTATGAACTAGTTTTCTCATGAGGTGCATTTACCATTTACAAAACTATGAGAAAACCCTAGATCATGAGAGAGTTTTTAGATGTTTCAGAGTGCCATTGTACCATTACAACCCTTAGGCACCCCTAAGACCATCCTTGCCCTCCTCCTGGATCCTCTTTTAAAAAGCTGAATTTTGCTAAAAAATGTCTCTAGGGCCTAGGCACCAAGAGTGGTCTCTTTAGGCCTAGGCGTCAGGAGCACCTGAGGCCTAGGCACCAGGAGCACCCTGCTTTGCAGATAGAAAAATGCACCCTGGGCACTGAGGTGCCTAGCCATGAGCTCATGTCCTAAACCTCAAAAAACACCCATTTTAATCCTCTTTGGAGGCTTCCTATGAGTTTAAGGCATACAATGGATGCTTAAACTCATCATTAACCTGTAAATCAACTTGCATAGGCCATAAAATACACCATCACAACACAAACTATGATGCATTAAAACATCATCACAAGCCTCATTAAACACAGAGTCCACCATGAACATACTCGCCCAAATATTAATGCTATTACCAAAAAATCCTTACTTAGGCCATTCTTAATGAATTATATTTTATCTTCTTGATTATCAGACACCATTCCTAGAGAACGACATCTAGTATCACAAGTCCATCGACCACATTTGAGACAAACTCGTAACCTTTTTTATCTTCGCTTTTTGGCATAAGAGCTTTTGCCTAAGTCAAGCATGTGAGACACAAATGCATCTGGGGTTTCACTAGCCAAACGGACCTTAGCTTCAATTAACCAACGCACATCTTCAGGAATGCCTTTATTCATCAAAACTCAGAATCATTCACATCTAGCTTGATAAATCCTTTTAAGAACATTCATTGGGAGAGAAGGAAAGTACTTTCGCAAAGCAGAAAGAGTAGAATCCATTTTTTTTAAAAGAAATTGAAAGAAGGGAAAGGGAAAGAAATCAGTTATTATGGGAAACTGAAACAACCGACTTGAGAGTCACGGAGTACCGTATCCGCCACTTAACCGGGAAAAGACGAAAAGCAAAGTAAGAAAGAAAAAAAAAAATGAAACTTAAAAGAAAACTATCTAAGAAGGGAAAATATATTTACTTTTACTTACCATGATCATTGTGAAGGTCACTGAGATGAACTACTTCTTCCTGAAAATCATGATTCTCCAAAAATGATTTAACTCTTTGTCCATTTACTTTAAACACATTAC
Organism: Aquilaria sinensis; assembly: GCA_005392925.1. Lineage (NCBI taxonomy): Eukaryota > Viridiplantae > Streptophyta > Magnoliopsida > Malvales > Thymelaeaceae > Aquilaria > Aquilaria sinensis. The sequence continues at coordinate 31,411 of SMDT01000853.1, read as the reverse complement.
CATTTTTAGGATTTTCAATGTCAATGGCCCCATAAGGATAAACATGTTTCACAATAAAAGGTCCACTCCATCTAGATCTCAGTTTTCCAGGAAATATATGAAGTTGAGAATTATAAAGTAAAACCTTTTAACCAACCTCAAGTGTTTTTCTTAAGATTGTTTTGTCATGAAAAGCTTTGGCTCTAGCTTTACATATTTTTGAATTCTTATATGCGTCATTTGTCAACTCTTCAAGCTCATTTAGTTGTAACCTGCGCAAAACACCAGCATCATTAAGATTTGAATTGAACACTTTAATAGCCCAATAAACTTTATGTTCAAGTTCCACAAGGAAATGACAAGGTTTTCCATAAACTAACCTATAGGGAGACATGCCAAGTGATGTTTTAAAAGTAGTGCGATAAGCCCAAAGTGCATCAGTCAGTTTCAAAGACCAATCCTTTCGATTTGGGTTGATTGTTTTTTCAAGGATTTGTTTTATCTCCCTATTTGCTAATTCTACTTGTCCACTTGTTTGTGGGTGATAAGGGGTGGCAACCTTATGTGTGATACCATACTTCTTCAACAAGGATTCAAATGGTCTGTTACAAAAATGTGTTCCCCCATCACTTATTATAGGCCAAGGAATCCCAAATTGACTCAAAATATTTTCCTTCAAAAATTTAATTATAGTTTTATGACCATTATTTTGACACGGAATTGACTCTACCCATTTTGAAACATAATCTACTGCAACTAAAATGTACATGAAGCTAAATGATGGTGGAAATGGTCCCATGAAATCTATTCCCCAATAGTAAAAAATTTCAATCACAAGGATAGGAGTCAAAGGCATCATGTTTCTTTTTGAAATTGATCCTAATTTCTATCAATTTTCACAGGCTTTGCAGAATACATGTGCATCTTTGAACAAAGAGGGCCAGTAAAATCCAGACTGCAAAATCTTTGCAGCTATTTTCTTTGATGAAAAATGCCCTCCGCATGCTTCTGAATGACAAAATTCAATTACACTTTTTACCTCATTTTTGAATATTCATCTCCTGAATATCTGATCAGGACAATATTTGAAAAGGTAAGGATCATCCCAGTAAAATTTTTTCACCTCATGCAAAATTTCTTCTTATCTTGAGCACTCCATTGAGCTGGCATTTATCCTATCACCAAAAAATTTACAATATTAGCAAACCAAGGTACTGTAGTGACAGAGAATAAAAATTCATTAGGAAAACAATCATTTATGGGTGCAGCCTTAATTGTTGAATTCGTTGTCAGCCTTGATAAATGGTCAACGACCAAATTTTCGGTGCCCTTCTTATCCTTGATCACAATGTTGAATTCTTGAAGTAATAAGATCCAGCGTATCAACCTTGGTTTAGCATCTTGCTTTGACATTAGGTACCTGACAGCAGAATGGTTGGTGTAAACAATGGTTTTTGAACCAATTAGATAAGAGCAAAATTTATCCAATGCAAATATTATTACAAGTAGTTCTTTCTCGGTTGTAGTGTAGTTCATTTGTGCCTTGTTCAAAGTTCTACTTGTATAATAAATTACATATGGCTTACGTTCCTTTCTTTGTCCTAAAACAGCACCAATGGGATAATCACTAGCATCACAAATTACCTCAAAAGGCAAGGACCAGTCTGGGGGTTGCATTATTGGAGAGGATGTTAGAAGATCAATTAACCTATCAAAAGAATTTTGGCATTCTTGAGTCCATTCAAATGAAACATCTTTCACAGGGACATTGTAAAGAGGTCTAGATATTTCACTAAACCCTTTAATGAACCTTCAATAAAAGCCTACATGTCCTAAAAATAAGCAAATTTCTCTAACAATTTTGGGTGAAGGTAACTAAACAATGAGTTGCACCTTTGCTTTATCAACTTCGATTCCTTTGGAAGATACAACATGACCCAAAACAATTCCAGAGGTGACCATGTAATGACATTTTTCCCAATTTAGTACCAAACTTTTTCTTCACATCTTTTTAAAAACTTTTCCAAGTTTTCAAGACAATTATCAAATGAATTTCCATAAACGGTTAAATCATCCATGAAAACTTCAAGATATTTTTCAATCATGTCACTAAAAATACTCAACATACATCTTTGAAATGTTGATGGGGCATTACAAAGTCCAAAAGGCATGCATCTAAATGCAAGGGTTCCAAAGGGACATGTGAATGTGGTCTTTTCTTGGTCCTCGAGAGCTACTGGAATTTGATAATAACCTGGATAGCCATCAAGAACGCAATAAAAAGGATGTCCTGCTACTCTTTCTAAAATTTGGTCCAAGAAAAGTAATGGAAAATGATCTTTTCTGGTGGCAAGATTTAATTTCCTGTAATCAATGCACATTCTCCAACTAGATGGTATTCGAGTTGTTAAAGATTCACCTTTTTCATTTATCACCACTGTGATGCCAGACTTCTTTGGAACAACTTGAGTTGGGCTAACCCATTTTTTGTCAAAGATAAGGCAAATAATTCCCACATCAAGTAATTTGAGAACTTCAGTTCTTACTACCTCTTTCATGTGTGGATTGAGTCTTCTTTAAGGTTGTTGACAAGATTTAGCATTATCCTCTAAATTTATTCTATGTGAACAAATTAAAGGATTAATGCCTTTTATGCCCTTTAATGTCCATCCAATTGAACTTTTATACCTCTTAAGTAACTCAATTAACTTACCTTCTTGCTTGAATGTGAGAGTAGAAGAAATTTCCACCAGATAAGAAGAATTTTGCCCAAGAAATGCATACTTCAGTTCTTTGGGCAATGGCTTCAACTCTGGTATTGGTATTTCGTCTTGCTTTTCAACTTCAGGTTTTTCCAACTCCTCAATTTTTGGTTTCCAATGTGTGTTTCCTTCCACCTATGAAGAATCAAGCAATGAACATATATTAGATGTATTCTGATCCATCTGTATAATCGATTCAAATGAATTAACTAGATAATTTTTTAGAGGATCAGAGATACTCCATTCTTCAATGTGGTTTTTCCCAATAGTGTCAATGAGGCAAACTTCATCACTTTCATCTTCTTTTTCAGGTGGCTACTTAAGCAAGTTGAAAATATTTAACTCCAATATCATATTTTCAAATGTCAACTTCATCAATCCATTCCTGCAATTAATTAAGGCATTAGAAGTTGCTAAAAATGGACGTCCTAAGATAACAGGTATTGAATTCTTGATTTCCACTGGTGGTGTATCCAAAACAATAAAATCCACAAGATATATGAATTTATCAACTTGGACTAACACATCTTCAACGACTCCTTTAGGCACTTTCACTGATCTGTCAGCAAGCAAAAGAGTTACCTCAATTGGTTTTAACTCACCCAAATTTAGTTTTTGGTAAATTGAATATGGAAGAAAATTTACACTAGCCCTAAGATCAAGTAATGCTTGCTCAATTTTATGTTCTCCAATAAAATGTGAGATTGTTGGATAGCTAGGATCTTTGTATTTCAAAGCAGTGTTATTTTGAATAACAGAACTTACTTGTTCAGCCAAGAAGGCTTTCTTTTCACATTCATTTTTCTTTTAACAGTGCACAAATCCTTTAAAATTTTGGCATAAGAAGGTAACTATTTCATCGCATCCAACAAAGGGATATTAATCTTTACCTGCTTGAAAATTTCCAAAATTTCAGAATTTTGATTCACCTTCTTAGGAACAGTTCACGCCTGAGGAAATGGAGGTGCCAGTGGAGATTCAATTTGTTCTTCACTTGGTAAAGGTTCAACGCCTTCTTTACTCTTAGAAGTTGACTCATCGTCTCCTTCACAAGGATCGGAAATGGATTTTTCAACAACCTTACGGCTGCAAAGTGTAATGATTGATTTCACTTGATCCATGATTTGACCTTTGGGATTTTCTTGTGGTTGAGAAGGAAATTTTCTTTTCTCCTGAATGTTGAGTGCAGATGCAAATTTTGCAAGAGTATCTTTCAAATCAATCATGGTTTGCCTTGTTTGAGCATTGATGGACTTTTGCTTCTCAATGAATGAATGTAAATGTATCTTCAAGATTTTTCTTAAAAAGAGGAACATATGGTGCATACCCTTGAGATTGTTGAAAATTTTGTTGGGTGTACAAAGGTGGTTGTGACGGTTGAGCATAATTATCATTTCTCCAACTGAAATTTGGATGATTCCTCCAACCAGGATTGTAAGTTTTTGAGTATGAATTTTGGGTTGGCCTCTTGAAGTTGTTCAAAACATTGAGTTGCTCGTGGAAACATTCTTTGAAAGAGGGCAAGGTTGGGCAATTGCTAGCGAGATGGTCATTGGTCTCACAAATGTGACAAACAATTTCCTCAATAGATTTTAAATGGCCAGTTTTCTTCATTTCCAATAGCTCAACCTTTCTAGCTAGAGATGCAAATTTATCTTGAAGGTCATGATCTTCCTTAAGATGATATATGCCTCCACTAGATGCAAGGGTTTGAGTCTTACTTGAGGCCTCATATGTACTAGTGGTATCCCAATTCTGTGCATTCTCTGCTAGTAATTCTAGGTAATTCATTGCCTCATCGGGATCTTTATCCTTAAATGTTTCATTGCACATCATTTCTACCATTTATCTTTCCCTAGATGTCAAACCTTCATAAAAATATGAGACTAATCTCCATGTTTCAAAACCATGGTGTGAGCATCTGTTAAGTAAATCCTTGTATTTATCCCAACACTAGTAAAAAGTTTCACCTAGTTTTTGTGTGAAAATGGTGATTTGCCTTCTGGAAGAATTTGTTCTGTGGGCAGGAAAAAAAATTTTCAAAAATTGTTGTTGCAGTTCATCCCATGAATTTAACGGAGCCTGACCTAAGATTCTGTATCCAAGTTTTAGCTTTATCTTTTAAAGAAAAAGGAAAAAGCTTAAGCCTGATGGTGTTCATGATATAGTTTAAGTTATTATATGTGTGACAGACTTCCTCAAATTCCCTCAAATGCAAGTAAGGATTTTCGGAATCAAAGCCATGAAAAGTTGGTAAAAGTTGAATAATACCTGGCTTGAAGTTGAAGTTACGTACAACAGCACGAAAAATTAAACATGATGGAGTGCTATTTTTTATGGGATTCATGTATTCTCTAAGAGTCCTAGGCCAATCTTGGTCATTATGTATAGAATGGTTATTTTCTTGTTCATTAATTCGTTCTACCATGTTTGAAGAAGATGCAGATTCTCTTACCAGTCTATCAGTTGATGTATGTGACCAAGCTTTCATGCATTAACAAAATAATAGCAAGACAAACAAATATCAACAACAAGTTAGGTAGGAGGCTCAACCTTCCATAAAAAAAATAAATAAAGAAAAATAAAATTAATAGAAATTAAGAGGTAGGAGGCTCAGTCTTCCATTTAATAATAATAAGAAAAATAAATAAAAATAAAGCAATATGAACAAAAAAAATAAAATATAGGAGGCTCAGCCTTCCATATGATGGAAAAAATGAAACAAAATAAAAAGGAAAAAAAAGAAAAAACAATGAACATGTACTCTAATTTTACTTCCTCGGTAATGGTGCCAAAAACTTGCTATGCTCTAGCAGTTGTAACCCAAGGGTAGGTTGTCGCAAGTAATAAAATCTTAGGAGTCCAAGTGTCAAACCATAGGGAAGTGAATTAAGAAATACAAATTATAGATTTTTAATAAAGAAACTTTTGGTGCAAGGTGTGAACAAGTGTAAATTAAAATTAAAATTCAATTAAAATAGCTAAGGTTAGGGGATCCACTTTTAGTATATCGGTTATGATTAATTTTGGCCAATCTTACCACTCAATTGGTATCCACACATAAATGAGGTCCCAATCGGGGAATTTAGTTAGTATTAACTTTCATTGATCTTAAAATGCCAACACTTGCTAATAGGTTCAAGTATCCATCATGGCAACCTTTGTCGACAATAACTCAAGATTCCAAAATAGCAGGCTCTATGTTCTATAGAGGGAATCAAGTAGCTTTTGCGCCAATGATTGACTATGATGAATCAATGCTCCCACTTAACAAGGATGAAAGTGATGCCAGTCGGCATCTTCGTGGAGCGACATTGAGACTTGCAGAGGGACTTCTTGAGAGAGAGACCGCCTGGAGTCCCAAACTGCCCAGGGGAGCATACCTGAAAAGCTCAGAAGAGGGGGTCAGAAGGTCCCCGGGGTGTGTTTCCGGGGAGGAGCCTCCGACGCCCAAGTCAGTGTCCTGAAAGAAAATAAGGGAGGAGCACTGAAAAGTAGAAAGGCCTTGCCTGTTTGTGTTTTCTCAAGGAGAGGAGTCTGCTCAAGGATCGATCCCCTGCCCAGGTTTATTTTCCTGGTATTTATAGGAGTATCCAGCCCGTTCAGATCATGACACGTGTTCGGTCAGATCTTTCCTAAATTTCTGGGCGTAGGAGACAAGTAGCCGGTGGCAGGTTTCTTGAGCCTTGAACCGAGACAGGTCGTGACGGGACCTGGATGGTGTCGGTGTGTTAGACCGCCATTTAGGGCGGCCTGTAACGTCTATGGGTGACATGTCAGAGGCTCCTTGAATGCTCATGCCGTACTCCCAAAGTCCCTGGATGAGGTCGTCCTCTAGCGCGGATGATGCCCCTTCGGCAAATATGCCCGTAGCTCGGGGAGTTCCCTGATTCAGGGTTTCGCCTTCGGGGAGATCCTCTTCGGCTTGCGATAGCTGATTCTTCATCTCTGAAGGTGATCTGTTTAGTACCTCGGGGGGGCTAATAGTATCCTCGAGTTTCTTGACGCTCCGAGTTCAGGTCAGATAGAGGCGATAGCCCTTCGGCTATCACATGCCCCCCTTTGGAAAGCCGAAGTGGAGACTTCGGTTTGTAGTCTTTCCGAGGATGCTCTTTGGGAGTTTTTAGGGAGTAAAACCTGTGCCGAAGATACACCTTTTGCCCAAAGATATGGGCTGTTCGGCCATAGCCTGTCTTTTGGTGTCTTGGAGGCAACCTACTTCTTTCCTTTCTCCTTTCGCAGGTCTGTGCAACGTCGCGTCTCATGACCAGGCGTGTCAGTCTGGAGCGGCACGTCCCAATTTTTTAGGGGTGTCAGAATACGTGTCCCCTATTTAGGCGCGGCGGATAACACGTGGCACATTGTCGTTGGAGGAGAGTCGCGTCGGTTACAGAGGGTGCGTCTTTTCGGGGGCAGAGAACAGTTACAGCGACTATTCGCCTTCAAGGGGCACTTATGACGCCGATTCGTCTACCCACCTTCAGCCTATATATAGCCCATTCCATCATAAGTTCCTTTTTTGGTTTTGCTTCTACTCTTTTCCCTGCTTGCAATTGTTTTTTTCCCTGCTTTCCGCGGCGGCGCTGTCTGACAGAGGTTTTTCCGGCGATCTTTCACGATGGCGACTTCAAACCCAAATTTTGGCAAGTCATTTGGTGGGTTTTTGATTTCTAGAATCCTCTGTTTTTTAGAGTTTTTCCGGAAGTTGCTTTTTTTCCTTTTTTCGAACTCGTTTTTCAGCCAAGATGCCTATTCTCGAGAGCTGGCAACCCCTTTTATTTCACCCTTGCTGCACCACCCCCAAAAAATTAGAAAAATGGAAGAAAAAGTTCTTTCTTCCTTCGTATGCTGTTACGAGGTTACCACGTTCTGACCAATTTTGCTTTTTGAACCGTAGTAATGAGGTTACCGTTTTTCGAGCCCAACTGAAGGCTGGACTTCGGTACCCTCCTCCGAAGATGACTTGCGACTTCTGCCAATTCCATGGCATTGCCGTAAATCAACTTCCGCCGAACTCGTACTGCTATTTCAACGCCTTCATCTGCATGTGTGGCGTCTTCGGGATAGAACCCCACTTTGTTATTTTTATGCAGTACTACAAGCTTTTCGTGGTCCCGAAGGGTGGATTTTATTTTATGATACCTCGGGGATCCGGGAGCAAAAAATATATGTTCACCTTTGCCACCAAGGACAGCTGGCGAGGGTGGTAGCAAAAATTTTTCTTTCTGAAGATGGAGGAGGCCTGGTCACATGTTCCGACCAAGTGGGCTCAGGGAAAGCTTGAGATGGACGTCGTAGACCCGAGGATAATGCTAACTTCGGAGTTGGCTCCTATCTTCGCGGACTTCGATGGACGTATCCGCGATGTCTCCGACTGGGGTCCCGAGGTCTCTTCGCGCTCTCTCTACCCCTTCCCCATCAATTGGAAGCTAATGACCGAGGAAGTTCTTCGGGAGTTAGGGGTAGTGAAGGAGCACGAAACGGACCTCGACATGCCGGCTCCTGCCATCGCTGGGAAGGATTCCTGGCTGGTGCAACTCCTTCGGGAGGAAATTACTTACGAAACTTTCTTCGAGAGTAAGTTATCTTTGACTCCCTTTGTTATGGTTTTCATCTTGGACTCACGCTGATATCTTCTTTCTTTTCCAGAGATGGGTGATGGCACTGCTGCCTTCTACAAATCCCTTTTCACTGGCCAAGTTGAGAAGGGTGAGCAGACCAAGAAGGCTGCTTCCCAAAGGCAAAAAGCGACTGGGGCTGGGCCTTCAGCCAAACGGGCGAAGAAGACTATTCCCCCTTCACGTTCGGAAACTCTCGAGGAGGCAAGCGAGGAGCCCGAGGTTGCTGCCATTCCGCCGCCCGAGGTTGCTGCCGACGTCCCCCCGACCGACGGCCCTTCTTAGAGCCCTACCTCGTCCCAGGCCATTCTGGATGCCGTGGTAGAGGTTCCTTCTGCCGAGGAGCGGCGTAAACGCAAAGGCAAGGGGATCTCCACCGAGGAGGCCCCGGACTCTGGCGATGACGTCGTCGAGGTGCCGCCAGGTTCGCTTTCTCAGGCAAAGTGTGATGTTTTCAATTTTTGAATTTTGGGATGTACTTGTCTTGATTAGCTTCTTGTTTTTGCCATGCAGGGGAGTCACTTACTCCGAGCTGGGCGACCGAACACACCCGGAGGCGAGCGCTCCGCGATGCTAAAGTCCCACAAGGGAAGATCCCGAATGAGCCTTTTTGCTCGTTTACGGAGGACATGAATTTGTACTTCAGAGACTGCCAGCAAATGGCCAAAGAGATCTCAATGGGGATGCTTACTGGGGCCTCCTTTAGGGCCATTGCGGAAGCTCATCTGGGCGATGACTCCCTCGCCGTGAAGGTTTCCAAGCACGCTGCCCAGGTATGCTTCACGCCTATCTTTTTCCCTTCAATTTTTTCTAAGTGTTTGGCTTTCTCTTTGGCTTACTGAGCTCTCCTTTATCCCTTTACAGCTGCTGGGGTACGCCGGCTACCTCAGAGTTCAGGTAGCCAGGCAGACGGCATTCCGAGCCTCGGCCTTAGAGGTTATTGAAAAAACTAAGGCCATGTGCTCAGAATTGGCCACCAAGAACCTGCAGCTGGCTGATGTTGCAGAGAAGGAGGTTGTTGCCCTTCGAGGGGAGTTCCAGAAGGAAAAAGAAGAACTTTTGAAGGACTCCTCCTAGAAGATTTCTGACCTCGGCTCCCAGCTGGCGTAGCTGATTTCGGCAAACGAGGCGCATCTAAAGGAGAAGTTGGAATCTGAGGCTCTCCTGGCGAAGGCGCTTGTTGAGAAGGCCGAGCTCTAAGCCGAGGTCGATTCTTTGAAGAAGGAACCGAGGAAGAAGAAGATGAAGGCACTGAAGAAGGAGGTCACGGATCTGGAGAACGATCTTGAGGAACTTGAGGTCGAGAAGGACAAGTCTGACCAGATGGCCAAGGTCGCTTTCCAGGACGGGTTTTGCCTTGTTCGGCACCAAGTTCTTCGGAGGTTCCCAGATCTAGACCTCTCTTTCTTGGAGGCTCCAAACATTCCTGAGGGGCCTCGGTGGTCCTGGTCCAAGATTGAGCACCTGAACTTGCCTTATTCTATCCTGGCGCCAAAGGCAGTGGACAAGTACTTAGGGGTTGATGGCTCTTGGGACGCCGAGATTCCTTAGTTTGTCCTAGGACTTCTTACCTTTTTCTTCTTCTTTTTGTACTTCTTCTTCTCTGTAAGCCGACTCACCTTAATGAAGATTTTTTTGGCTAAGTCTTTTTGCGAGATGTTTCATTTTCCCCTTTGTCCTGAACATGATCGCTCAAGGGACTTCGAAAAATCATATCTGCGCTTATTTCGGCGAGCACCTTCACGAGATTTTTTGTTTCCCATTTTTCCCGAAGGTGATCGCTCAAGGGACTTCGGGAAATCGTATCTGCACTTATTACGGCGAACGCATTCGATGAATTCTGGCTTGTACACTTTTTACACTTGAGAATTTTTCTAAGAAACTTCTGTACTTGGCATACTTTCCAAATTTGTACAACACAATTCTTCCGCGAAACCTTAAGCATAGAATTTTTTCAAGGCATCTGAATGCCAGGTATTTTTTAATTCTACGCCTTCGGCGTTGCCAAGTCTGTACACGCCTTTTCATACTTCGGCAAGAACCAGATAAGGTCCTTACCAATTTGCGTGAAGTACTCCGTGGGAGGGCCTTCGGGGTGCAAAGTCAGCCTTTCAGAGAATGAGGTCTCCTTTCTTGATTTCCTTTGGCCTGGCTCATAAGTTTATAGCCGCGGCTACTCTTTGCTGAAAAGCTTTTCTTCTCAGCTCTGCTATTTCTCTGTGTTTGCTGACGAGGTCAAGCTTGGTTCTTAAGCCGAGGTCATTTCCACTTTCATCGAATACTTGTACCCGTACCGACAGTCGCACGACTTCGATTGGGATGATGGCCTCTGTACCGAAGATGAGTGAAAAGGGGGTCTCTCCTGTAGCTCTTCGGGGTGTCGTTCGGTAACTCCATTACACGCTTTGGAGCTCCCCCGGCCATTTCCCTTTTGCTTCCCCTAGTATCTTTTTCAGACCATCTTTTATGTTCCTGTTAGATACTTCTACCTGCCCATTGCTTTGGGGGTGAGCTACTGGACGAAGTGCATTTTTGTTCCGAGGCCACTGATGAATTCCTGGAATCCTTTATCTGTGAACTGGGACCCATTATCAGCTACAAGTACCCTCGGTATGCCGCATTTGCATACAATCTTTTTCCATACGAACTTCTGCACTTCTTTTGCCGAGATAGTCGCCAGGGGTTCTGCCTCGACCCATTTGGAGAAAAAGTCTACTGCTACTACGTAGAATTTACGCCTCCAGGGGCTGTTGGGAGCGGCCCAATGAGGTCTATGCCCCAGACTGCGAAAGGCCAAGGATAATCAGCCGAAGTCACCAATTCCGAGGGTGTCCTCTGGATATTTACGTGTATTTGGCAATTACTGCATTTCCAGACGAACTGCCTAGCATCCTTTCTCAGGGTAGGCCAAAAGTATCCTTGCCGAAGTATTACTGCTGCTAGGGCGTCGGTTCCGATGTGTGAACCACAGCGCCTTCGTGTACTTCTTCGAGGATCATTTCAGTATCCTCTTCACCAACACACCTCTGCAGTGGGTTTGCATATCCCTGCCGATATAATTCTTCGCCAATTAGGAAGAATCGGTCAGAGCGTCTTCAGATTTTGGCAGCTTCACTGGGGTCTTTGGGGAGCGTATTGTCCGCAAGATATCTTTTTATCAGGTCTTTCCAGCCTTTTCCCGAAGTTGATATGCCCAGCACTGTGATGCTCGGGTGGCTTAGCACCTCGGTGCATGCTTTTGATTTTTCCAAGCAATCTGCCTCGGCATTTTCTCGCCGAGGCACATTTTTTATTTGTACGGTGTCGAACTCCCGGATGAGTTTTGCCACCAATTCATGGTATTTTGCCAAGGTTGGGTCCTTTGCCCTGTAGTCTCCCGCCGTTTGTCGTACTACCAGCTGAGAATCGCTGTGGGCTTTCAGGTTTCTTATGTCAATTTTTCTGGCCAGGCGCAATCCTGCTATGAGGGCTTCATACTCCGCCATATTGTTGGTGACGTCAAAGCCGAACTTGATAGCCTTCATCACTTCTAGGCCTTTAGGACCCCAAGGCTCCGTCGACATGCAAAGTCCATTCGGGATTGCCTTCGCTAGGATCCGGATGGCTGTCTTTGGTGGTGGGTACTTCGACGATGAAGTCTGCCAGTGCTTGAGCTTTTATGGCTTTCTGAGGTTCATAAGCGATGTCATGTTCGCCAAGCTCTATACACCACTTGGAGAGCCTTCCGGAATGATCAACCTTCCTCATGACATTCCGAAGTGATAGACTACTCCGGATGATGATAGGGTGAGCCTGAAAGTATGGTCGTAGCCTTCTCCCTGCCAGCACCAAGGCATATATAGCTTTTTGCAACAAAGGATACCTGACTTCGGCACCATGCAGGGATTTGCTTACATAATAGACTGGCCATTGCTTTGGCCCCTCTACTTTCACAAGGACCGAGCTCATATCCTTTTCTGTGACGGCGAGGTATAGCACTAGGGGCTCTCCCACGCGAGGTTGTCGCATAGTGGGTAGGCTGGCTAAGTAGATTTTGAGCTCTTCCCAGGCCTTTTGGCAGTCTTCATTCCAAGGATGATCATTACTTCCGAGGTTGTTTTCCTCTTTTGTTGCCTTAGTGAGAACCTTGAAGAATGGTCGACACCTGTCTCCATACCTGGAAATAAACCTGCTAAGAGAGGTTATTCTTTCGGTGAGTCTCTACACATCCTTTATTGTGGTAGGAGCTCGGAACTCGAGCAGAGCCTTGATTTTTTCTGGGTTAGCATCAATGCCTCTTTCTGATACCATGTACCCAAGGAATTTTCTCTAGGTCACTCCGAAGGTGCACTTTTCGGGATTGAGACGGATCCCGAAGGCTCTGAGCTGGTGGAAAGTTTCCTTTAGATCTGCGACGTGGTTGTCAGGCAAAAACTTGCCTTTATACCATGGTCGTCAGGCAGCTTGCTTTTGACTATCATATCATCGACATACACTTCCATGTTTCTCCCTATTTGGTCGTTAAAGACCTTGCTCATCAACCTCTGGTAGGTGGCTCCTGCGTTTTTAAGCCCGAAGGGCATTCTGACGTAGCAGTATGTTCCTCCCTCGGTGATGAAGGCGGTTTTTTCCTCGTATTCAGGGTCCATCCTTATTTGATGATACCCACTGAAGGCGTCTAAGAAACTTAGGAGCCCATATTCGGCAGTTGAGGCTACCAATTGGTCTATCAGTGGGAGGGGGTATGAGTCTTTTGGGCAAGCATCGTTCAATTTTCTGAAGGTCGATGCACATCCGGAGCTTACTGCATCCTTCTTTCGTGGCAATAACCACGTTGCTCAACCATTTGGGGTACTTGACCTCCCTGACGATACCAGCGTCTAACAAGCGCTACAATTCGGTTTTGACAAAGTTACTTTTATGGACCGAGGTGCTTCATTTTTTTTGCTGGACAGGTTTTGCCTCGGGATTAACTTTAAGGCTATGCTGTATTATGCTAGGGTTTATCCCTGGCATGTCTTTCGGTGAGTAGGCAAATAGATCTTTATTTTACAGTAGAAAAGATACAAGTTTCTTCTTGTCACCTTCGGCCAAGCTCTTCCCTATTCGGGTAGATTGACCTGGGACAAGCTCTACTGTTTCCATTTCCGCTTTCGCGGGATCTCCTTCCTTGCCCTTCTTTGGTGCCTTTGCCTCCATCGTTTGTGCGGAGTTGTTTGCTGGAGTTTTTCGTGCCTTTACGAACACCTTTCTTACTTCACCTTGATCTATGAAGATCTCTGCATCTCCATCCTTGGTGGCGAAAGTGATAGTCAAGTATTTCACATCAGGGCGAATGTGTAGATTTCCCTGTGTCTGTCTCCCAAGGATGGCGTTGTACGATGAAGGGACATCCATGACAATAAACTTCGCCATTGTGGAGGCGTGAAGTTTAGCAGTCCCTTCCACCGAAGTTCCTTTCATCATCAAGGGGAGATCAATCCATCTGAGGACAGGCAGTTCAGACGGTCCTACCTCAAAAGTAGGCGAGGTGATGGGTTTGAGGTCGCTGCTAGATATGCCCAAGTTCGGCAGTAAGTGTGAGAACAGGACGTCAGCGTTCGATCCATCGTCGATCAGCACTCTTATGACGTTCCTGTTCGCTATCCTCGCCATGATCAGTAGCGGATCGTCATGGGGAAAGATGACGGTGGATCCATCCCTGCGGGCCAGTTTCTTTGTCAGATTCTGATATTCCATGACTGCTATTTCTCTGGCCTTCCTCTTTCTTTCCGAGGATGGGAGCCCCGTCGTGATTGTTTGTATTACCCCTGCCAGAGGTGGAGGGCATCTCTTCGGACTTCGGTTTCTTCGCCTGTCAGAGTCATAGTCCTCATCTTCGGCCTTTTCTTCCTCATCTTTTCTTCCCTTCGGGGAAGGCATCCGTAGATATCGTCGAAGTTAGCCCAGTTTTATTAGCGACTCTATGTACTTCTTTAGTTGGAAGCAATCTTCAGTGTCATGGCCATGGTCGCGGTGAAACTGGCAGAACTTCTTTATGTTTTTCTTGTTATCAGCGGTCATGGCCCTTGGCCGGTGAATCTGCGTCCCCTGCTTTTCCATCGTCATGAGGATGTTTGTCTGTGTAGTGTTCAGGGGTCTGAAAGCTTGGAGTTTCCTTCCCCGCATTCTCCGAGGTCGGCCCGCCTGTTCGGTTGGATGCCGAATTTGCTGGTTGGACCCTTCGGTGCAGCCATGATCGGACTTCGGCCCACCCATTCTCAGCTCCTCGGCGGTCATGTGCTGTTTGGCCCTTCGGTAAAATTCACCGAAGGTGTCCGAGGGGTCCTTAGAGAACTCATAAAACAACTGTGAGTCCCTCCGAAGGCCCCGTGGCATGGCGAGAATGCGTATTTCGGGGCGAAATTCTGGGATGCTCAAAGCTTCCCTGTTAAACCTTTTGACATAGTCACAGATGGTTTCTCCATTTCTTTGCTCTATGTCGAACATCTGTACAAGCATTTTCGCCGTTGGCCGACTTCCAATAAATTGTTGTGTGAAGGCCGTGGATAACTCTTGGAACCCCGTGATGGTTCCTGGGGCCAATGAGTTATACCACGCAGTTGCTGGTCCTGTGAGGGTGACCTCAAAACATTTGCACAAGGTAGAATCATCGGCTCCGCGCATTATCATGCTGCGTCTGTACTTTGTCAGATGGGCCTATGGGTCAGTACGGCCATCATAGATCTCCAGCCGAGGTACCCTGAAGTCGCCTGGCATAGCTACCTCAACTACAGTTTGGGTGAACGGGGACTCATCCTCGCAGAAGGTTCCCGACAGCCTAGCCTAGACGGGTTTGTGGGCTACCTGTTTCTCCACCCTGTCTAGTCTCGCTAGTATCCTCTCCATAAGGATCGTGGCGTTAGGCTCTTCCTCTGGGAAGGGAGATTGCCGGCGCCTCTTCGGGGAATGAGCTCGGCGTCGAGGGGACAGGGACCTTGACTCAGTCGATGAACTCCTTCGCTGCGAGACTTTGGGTCGCTTGGACCTTGTTTGTCCAGCAGGCTGTTTCCCGAGGGGTATGTTTTCCGTAGAGGACTCTTCACGTGGGTCCCCGCTTCCCGAACCATGAAGGGTCAATTTGGGGCTTTTCCCCCGAGGGCGTCCTAGTGAGGGAGTCCTTTGGGCCTGAGCTTGTTATGGCCACCTTCGGTCTATCTGCTGTGTCATCCCAGCCACGACAGAACGCTGAAAGTCCTGTAGAAAGCTCATAGTAACGACCAGATGGCGGTCTTCCTCGGGCGCAGAAGTCCCTGGGAATGCTTGCTCAGCGGCCGGTTGATCCTCAGGCGCGGACGGGGACCTCGGGAGTCGCTTGTCCTTAGAACGCCGAGTTTCAACGCCGGCGACCTCGGAGCGGGTTCCCACAGACGGCGCCAAATGATGCCGGTCGGCATCATCGTGGAGTGACATTGAGACTTGCAGAAGGACTTCTTGAGAAGGAGACTGCCTGGAGTCCCAAACTGCCTAGGGGAGCGTACCTGAAAAGCTCAGAAGAGGGGGTCAAAAGGTCCCTGAGGTGTGTTTCCGAGGAGGAGCCTCCGACGCCCAAGTCAGTGTCCTGAAAGAAACTAAGGGAGGAGCACTGAAAAGTAGAAAGGCCTTGCCTATTTGTGTTTTCTTAAGGAGAGGAGTCTGCTCAAGGATCGATCCCCTACCCAGGTTTATTTTCCTAGTATTTATAGGAGTATCCAGCCCATTCAGATCATGACACGTGTTCGGTCAGATCTTTCTTAAATTTCTGGGCGTAAGGGACAAGTAGCCGGTGGCAGGTTTCTTGAGCCTTGATCCGAGACAGGTCGTGACGGGACCTGCATGGCGTCGGTGTGTCAGACCACCGTTTGGGGCAGCCTGTAACATCTGTGGGTGACATGTCAGTGGCTCCTTAAATGCTCATGTCGTACTCCCGAAGTCCCTGGACGAGGTCGTCCTCTGGCGCGGATGATGCCCCTTCGGGAAATATGCCCGTAGCTCGGGGAGTTCCCTGATTCAGGGTTCCGCCTTCGGGGAGATCCTCTTCAGCTTGCGATAGCTGATTCTTCATCTCCGAAGGCGATCTGTTTAGTACCTCGGGGGGGCTAATAGTGTCCTCGAGTTTCCTGACGCTCCGAGTTCGAGTCAGATAGAGGCGATAGCCCTTCGGTTATCAGAAAGTTAAATAGATTAAGGAAGAAAATACCATTAACGCTGTGATCCATTCAAATCAATCATAACCTTTATACTAAAAGCTTTACCCTTTCACCTTAGCAAAAGGGAAGATTAGTTAGTCATGATAGAAGTAAACAACATGTAGAAAGATGAAATAAACATGGATTGAAAGATGAAAGGAAGAACAAGAAGAAGAACAAGAAAATACTTGAACAGAGCTTCAATATTGAAAACAGGAACAAGAACAAAAGAGAAAATCTAACTTTGATATAAGAACATGGAAATGGCCTAAGAAATTGCCATTGTTATAGAGTTTTTGGGGTGGGTGAAATAGTAAAATAGTAAAATGTAGGTAAATACAAATCAATAAAGGTGGGCTGCAACTTCTTTTAGTTTTTTTACCATTGTAGACATCGAATTAGCTTGATTTGTTCCTGCGTAACTTAACAAACATAATTGTAACCCTGGAATAATGATATTCTTAAAAGTCCCTGGTCTAGTATTATTGTGGAGCGGGTTACAATAATACATAACGACTAGCATATGTGGAGACTAATATGAGATATGTAGTCTACATATGGGTACAATTTGGAGAACTTATGTACTGGACCGACCCACCATGAGAACACTACATGGATCGTTATATGAGTGTCATAAGTGATTCCCATAGTGATCAGGGTATATGTAGTCCTTCGACCTAAGATCATCAAGGTTCCCTACATGTGAGTCACATACTTTGATACTTTCCTTTGTTGCTCGTAACTGAGTGAACTTGAAGGAGGTCATTGGGTATGTCACATATCATGCGGAGGGATTTGTATGATCAAGATGGGATTTGTCCCTCCTATGTAACGGGAGCGATATCTTCGGGCCCCTTGATAGAGTGAGACTTAGAAAATGCATGGCCATGCTCGGATGAGTTGATATGCGATATCAATGTCATCAGTTTAAGTTAGTCTACTCGGTAATCAAGAAACCAAAGATTGGGCTATACGAGAGTGACACATTCCATGTCTCGTGCTTAGTCTTGATATCTTGGACAAAGGGACAATGGCATATATCGGTGATGATCATAAAGGTATAGTCGAATCATCGACAATCTTGTCACTTGGGTAGCAATGATGTGTTGCTAGACACCGCTCATTGCTTATGATCATAAATGTGATTTATGATCATTGCCAACGTGATAAGAGCCTATTGGGTCGCACACATAGAGCATTTTGGATCATTAGAGTGCATGGGCTAATTATTTGGGTTATGGTTTCACTTTAATTTCGTATTAATAATGGGCCCAAAAGTTGAGCCATTATTAAGCCCGAAATTAAATCCTAATTGGATTAGGGCTTTGAAACCTATTAGGCCTGGAAGTTGAGTCTCACTATAAATACAACTTTTAAGTGAGAAATTCGCAGGTCTCCTTGCCTTAGCCTCCAAAAGGGACAGCCGCACTCTTCTCTTGCAATTCCTTGGAGGACACAAGCTAGCACTACGAGCGCAAGAGAAATGCATCTACCGGGACGTGGTGGAAGCGTGGTGATCCCGAGAGGCTCGTGTGGATACCATAGAGAGCCTGAACACGTCAACTATTCAGGTTTTGTGATTCGACTCTACAGTTGAGTGAGAGATCTCAACCGAAAATTAGGTATGAAAATTTTTGAACACCCGGTTTACCCCGTTTCACTTGGATCCTGGAGGGTTTCGGTTAAATTCCACTGCGCTGTTTGGCTTCCGAAACCCAATAGTGGTATCAGAGCTACTAGTGAAACCCTAAATCGGGATTGAGTGTTGAATCGCATGATGCTATGTGTTCGATTGGTTTTTGGCCATGATTAATTAGATTGATTCATGATGCATGAAACCGGAATTCGTAATGAACATATGAGATATATGAAGAAATGACACAAATTGGTTAATGAGATTAACCCGAAATTGATAGGTATGAGATACCTATATGGATTAGGATTCTTGCAATAGTTGCAAAACCCTAGCTTTGTTCGGATTCAGCCTGTTAAGGCACCACAGCTTGCTGACCGTCCAGCGGGACCACTGTATGCGAAGCGCCACATAAATAAAAACTGGTTAATCAACGCACGAAAATTGGCATGCATCTTTATTGAATGAGATTTGACATGATATGCTGATTGGTGTTTGAAGCATGGTGCATGGTTATAGCCCTTGATTGGTTGTACTTGTAAATACGGCCTGCGAGTCATGCCTTTTCTTATCCCTCTCATTGTACATTCTCTTCTCACTTTACTCCCCTCAAATGTAACTCGAGGTTTCTATTATTGATGTAATGGTGCATTATGGGATCATCCAAGGTGGTATGTCCAAGGAGGTGACAACAAAAGGGCAACCAAGAAAGGAAGAGAAGGAGCTTGTGAAGACTCTTTTCTTTTCTTAGGCTTTTATGATATTCTCATTGGCTTGAGAATATCGCATAGTTTTGGCTATAACCATGTCACGTTTACTTTCTTGTACGCATGAGATGCATGTTTTATATTTGTATGTGATGCATGTATAAAACAACCGGAGATAACAAATTGGTGAGATCAAACAAAAAAATCCCTCAAACAAATATTAAGTCATTAAATGTGATGCCTTCCAAATGTTGGCACTCGTCAAGACTTTGATCAACATTAGGTGGGTTTGCCAAAGCAAAGCACCTATGTTCATCTTGGTAAGGCGCGATGGGATAATAGTGATATCCAAATTGCTAACTTTGGGTCCGACTTAACTAAGTCATCCTAATAGGATTAGGGACTTAGAGGCATAGAGTTGGGCTTAAGCTCATGAGATGAGCTTGGACAAGTGTTGTTCACCCAACTATCCAAGAGTTGCATAAGATGCAATTGGCAAGGAGTTGCCTACCTAAATAGCTGTAACTTGAGAGAAAAGCCAAAGCTGACTCAGGTTGTGGTCAAATATGGATCTTGGCCCACTAGAATACCTTAGCGCCGAGGTGTTCCGAAATAATATCGAGGGTTATTATTTTGAGGAAAATAGTGGGAGTATCGTTTAATAAAAGTCCTTATTAAATGAATTAAAATACATGACTCTTACACTGCATATTTACTGTTGTAGATAACCATGGCACAAAACACATCGACACTTTCGTTGCGATCGATCCTTGAGAAGGAAAAACTGAATGGGACCAACTTTCTCAAATGGTACCGAAACTTGAGGATAGTCCTCAAACAAGAGAGAAAGGCTTATGTCCTAGAGCAGCCCATTCCGAATGAGCCTGCTGCCACTGCTCCAAGAGCTGAAAGGGATGCTCACAAGAGGCATTCTGATGATGCTTTGGATGTTGCATGCCTCATGCTTATTACCATGGAATCTGAGCTTCAGAAGCAACATGAGAACATGGGGGCGTTCGATATGATCGAACATCTCAAAATGCTTTTCCAAGAGCAAGCTAGGCATGAGAGGTTTGAGACCTCTAAGGCATTGTTTCAGTGCAAGATGTCTGAGGGAAGTCCCGTGGGTCCTCATGTGCTCAAGATGATTGGGTACATTGAGAATCTTGAGAATTTGGGATTTGCTCTTCAGAAAGAGTTGGCTATTGATGTAGTCTTGCAATCGTTGCCTGAAAGCTACAGTCAGTTCATCATGAACTATAACATGAACGACCTTGACAAGTCCCTCCCTGAATTGCTCAACATGTTGAGAACTGCTGAGCAAAACCTTAAGAAGGCTAAGCCCATTTTTATGGTTCAAAAGGGCAAGGGAAAGGGAAAAGCCAACAAGAAGAAGGATAAAAGCTAATGGAAAGTCCAATGCTAATTCTTCTTCAGCTGCACTGAAACCAAAGGGTGGTGTGGCAAAGGAAGGGGAGTGCTTCCATTGTAAGCAACCTGGACACTGGAAGCGCAACTGCAAGCTCTATCTTGAAGAACTTGCTAAGGAAAAGGGAAGTAAGACTTCCACTTCAGGTATTTTTGTTATAGAGGCTAACTTTTCTACTTCCTCATCTTGGGTATTGGATACTAGATGTGGATCTCACATTTGTGCAAATGTGCAGGATCTAAGTAGAAGTAGAAGATTGGCCTGAGGTGAAGTGGACCTACGTGTTGGAAATGGAGCAAGGGTTGCTGCCTTAGCCGTAGGGACTTATGTTCTCACTTTACCTAGTGGATTAGTTTTAGAATTAGACAACTGCTACTTTGTGCCTACTATTAGTAGAAATTTGATTTCTGTTTCTTGTTTGGACAAGAAAGGTTTTTCATTTATAATAAAGGACAAATGTTGTTCTATTTATTTGAATGAAATCTTTTATGGTAGTGCTCAACTTAGCAATGGGTTGTATGTTCTAGACCTCGAAGATCCAATCTATAATGTGAATACCAAGAAGGTCAGATTAAATGATTCGAACCCGACCTATCTCTGGCACTGTCGCTTGGGCCATATAAATGAGACCCGCATATCCAAGCTCCATAAGGATGGACTCTTGGACTCATTTGATTTTGAATCATATGAGACATGTGAGTCATGTTTGTTGGGCAAGATGACCAAAGCCCCATTCACAGGGCAAAGTGAAAGGGCTAATGACTTACTAGGACTCATACATAGTGATGTATGTGGCCCTATGTCTACACAAGCTAGAGGAGGTTTCCAATACTTCATTACTTTCACTGATGACTTCAGCAGATATGGCTATGTGTATCTTATGAGACACAAGTCAGAATCCTTTGAAAAGTTCAAAGAATTCAAGAATGAAGTAGAGAATCAACTCGGGAAGAGTATCAAAGTGCTTCGATCAGATCGAGGTGGAGAGTACTTGGATCGAGAATTCCTTGACTATCTGAAGGAGTGTGGTATAGTATCACAACTCACTCCACCAGGTACACCTCAATGGAATGGTGTATCTGAAAGGAGAAATCGAACTCTGTTAGACATGGTTCGCTCTATGATGAGTCAAGCTGACCTTCCAAACTCCTTTTGGGGACATGCTCTAGAGACAGCCGCTTTTACACTAAACCGAGTTCCATCTAAATCGGTTCAAAAGACACCATATGAGATATGGAGTGGGAGGCGTCCCAATTTGTCTTTTATGAAGATTTGGGGCTGTGACGCTTATGTGAAACGTCAATCCTCTGACAAACTAGGGCCCAAATCTCAAAAATGCCTTTTTGTTGGGTATCCCAAAGAAACAAAGGGTTACTATTTCTACAATCCTTCTGAGCAAAAAGTGTTTGTTGCGCGAACTGGTGTCTTTTTGGAGAAAGAGTTTACCTCTAAAGGAACTAGTGGGAGGAAAGTAGAACTTGAAGAAATTCAAGAACAACAAGGAGACATCGAACCTGAAATGGAACCTGAACAGACACCACAAGATGTTGTGGTTCAAGAGTCTGTTCCTGTAGCACAGAGCCCACGTAGGTCTGGTAGGATTCGGCGTGAGCCTGAGAGATATGGATTTCTCATGACTCACACTGGTGATGTGATGCTCATGGATCAGGATGAGCCCACAACCTACCAACAAGCTATGTCGGGGCCTGACTCTGAGAAGTGGCTAGTGGCCATGAAATCCGAGATGGAATCCATGTATGAAAACCAAGTATGGACTTTGGTTGACCCACCTGAAGGGGTAAAACCCATAGGGTGCAAATGGGTTTTCAAGAAGAAAACTGACATGGATGGTAATGTGATTACCTTTAAGGGACGATTGGTTGCAAAAGGTTTCAAGCAAATTCATGGTATTGACTATGATGAAACTTTTTCACCAGTTGCTATGCTTAAATCCATCCGAATTTTGTTTGCTATTGCTGCACACTATGATTATGAGATATGGCAAATGGATGTCAAAACTGCATTCCTAAATGGAAAGCTACTTGAGGATGTGTACATGACACAACCTGAGGGTTTTGTCACTCCTGAGAATGCCAATAAAGTGTGCAAGTTGCAAAGGTCCATTTATGGACTGAAGCAAGCTTCTCGAAGTTGGAATCTTCGTTTTGATGATGCAATCAAAGAGTTTGGTTTTATCAAAAATGAAGATGAACCTTGTGTCTACAAGAAGGTTAGTGGGAGCGCTATTGTCTTCTTGGTGTTGTATGTAGATGACATACTACTCATCGGGAATGACATTCCTGAGCTACAGTCTGTGAAGACTTGGCTAGGGAAATGTTTCTCTATGAAGGACTTGGGTGAAGCAGCCTATGTGTTAGGCATCAGGATCTATAGAGATAGATCTAGAAAGCTTCTTGGCCTAAGTCAAAGTACATATATTGACAAGGTGCTAAAGAGGTTTAGCATGCAAGATTCCAAGAAAGGATTCTTGCCCATGTCACATGGTATCACTCTTTCTAGATCTCAGTGTCCGAGTACACCCGAGGAGAGAGAGCGCATGAGTAAGATTCCATATGCCTCAGCAATTGGATCTATCATGTATGCCATGATATGTACTCGTCCCGATGTCTCATATGCCTTGAGCATGACGAGTAGGTACCAATCGAACCCTGGTGAGAGTCATTGGACAGCTGTTAAGAACATCCTTAAGTACTTACGAAGGACTAAGGATGCATTCTTGGTCTTTGGAGGTGAAGATGAGCTCGTTGTAAGGGGTTACACCGATGCAAGCTTCCAATCCGATAAGGATGATTTTAGATCGCAATCTGGTTATGTGTTTTGTATTGGTGGTGGTGCTGTGAGCTGGAAGAGTTCAAAGCAAGAGACAGTAGCTGACTCTACAACAGAATCTGAGTACATTGCCGCCTCTGATGCTGCGAAGGAGGCAGTTTGGATCAAGAAGTTCATCACTGAACTTGGAGTGGTTCCAAGCATTACCGACCCGATAGAGCTCTATTGTGACAACAATGGAGCAATCGCACAGGCTAAGGAACCTCGATCTCACCAGCGATCCAAACACATACTTCGACGCTATCATCTCATCAGGGAGATCATCGAGAGGGGTGATGTAAGGATATGCAGGACTTCGACAGATAGCAACATTGCTGATCTGCTGACAAAGCCCCTTACGCAGCAAAAGCATGATAGCCATTCTAGGTCCATCAGTATTAGATACATGGATGATTGGCTTTAGTGCAAGTGGGAGATTGTTAGTGTTGTGCCCAAAAGCCAATCATGAGATGATTGTATTTTTGCACATTGAGTCATGATATTTTATTAAGGCATTAATCCAGCAATTATGTTTGTTGTTTTGTTTCTGCGTAACTTAACAAACATAATTGTAACCCTAGAATAATGATATTCTTAAACGTCCCTGGTCTAGTATTATTGTGGAGCGGGTTGCAATAATACATAACGACTAGCATATGTGGAGACTAATATGAGATATGTAGTCTACATATGGGTACAAGTTGGAGAACTTGTGTACTGGACCGACCCACCATGAGAACACTACATGGATCGTTATATGAGTGTCATAAGTGATTCTCATAGTGATCATGGTATATGTAGTCCTTCAACCTAAGATCATCAAGGTTCCCTACATGTGAGTCACATACTTTGATACTTTCCTTTGTTGCTCGTAACTAAGTGAATTTGAAGGAGGTCATTGGGTATGTCACATATCATGAGGAGGGATTTGTATGATCAAGATGGGATTTGTCCCTCCTATGTAACGGGAGTGATATCTTCGGGCCCCTTGATAGAGTGAGACTTAGAAAATGCATGGCCATGCTCGGATGAGTTGATATATGATATCAATGTCATCAGTTTAAGTTGGTCTACTCGATAATCAAGAAACCAAAGATTGGGCTATGCGAGGGTGACATATTCCATGTCTCGTGCTTAGTCTTGATATCTTGGACAAAGGGACAATGGCATATATCAATTATGATCATAAAGGTTTAGTCGAATCATCGACAATCTTGTCACTTGGGTAGCAATGATGTGCTGCTAGACACTGCTCATTGCTTATGATCATAAATGTTATTTATGATCATTGCCAATGTGGCAAGAGCCTATTAGGTCGCACACATAGAGCTATTTGAATCATTAGATTGCATGGGCTAAATATTTGGGTTATGGTTTCACTTTAATTTCATATTAATAATGGGCCAAGGAGTTGAGCCATTATTAAGCCCGAAATTAAATCCTAATTGGATTAGGGCTTTGAAACCCATTACGCCTGGAAGTTGAGTCTTACTATAAATACAACTTCTAGTGAGAAATTCACAGGTCTCCTTGCCCTAGCCTCCCAAAAGGACAACCGCACTTTTCTCTTGCAATTCCTTGGAGGACGCAAGCTAGCACTATGAGCGCAAGAGAAACGCATCTGCCGGGACGTGGTGGAAGCGTGGTGATCCCGAAAGGCTCATGTGGATACCATAGAGAGCCTGAACACATCAACTATTCAGGTTTTGTGATTTGACTCTACAGTTGAGTGAGAGATCTCAACCAAAAATTAAGTATGAAAATTTTTGAACACCCGGTTTACCCCGTTTCACTTGGATCCTGGAGGGTTTTGGTTAAATTCCACTACACTATTTGGCTCCCGAAACCCAACAATCACAAGAGCCACAAAGAAAAGCTTTGGCTTAAAGCAATGGGTTTAGGGTTTGTGGGCACAAAAACCAATCACTTGTGCAAGTCCTTTTTCTTTTGAAAATTATTTTCTTTTTCTTTCTTCTCTTTTTTTTTAAATATATTTTCTTTCTGCTATTTTATTGCTATAACGCCTTTCTTCTTGAAGTTTCTCATTGCCAAATGCAAAAATTTAGTTTTCTTTTTCGGCAAGACAAGAAACTAGGGAAAACTTGCATAATTTGAAACAACTTTTTGATACAGAAACCTCCTAAATTTGCATCCTTCTTTTTTTAGTGTTTTCTTGACTCTAGGATGATGGAAACAAGGAAAATAATAATGATTAATAAGGCTAGGCACAAGAAGAAAGGATAAAAAGATAACAATTGAATGAAAACCAAAAACTAGGAAACCCTAGTTGACTCTCTTTTTATCATTTTTGTTATTTTGATTGGAAACAAGGTTGGAAGCAAAGAAAACAGACCTAAAAAAAGAATAAAAAGGATTAAAATAAAGAATTAAAATTACTAAACATATGGAAAAATTGAAAGAAAAACAAAAAGAAACAAGAACACAAAGATATGTCCGTCAAATGGAACTTGTGGCTTTGATACCAATTAATACGAACCCTAATGGTATAAAGACCATAAAACATGGCCAAGATACTGGCAAGATCCAAAAATACATCAAAGAGACTAGAGTTTAAAACCCCCACTCCTAATCAACTTGTGATTAGAAACAAGAAGTATAAAACACCAAACAACACAAGTAACTTATGCGCCAAGGTAGTCTTCAAAGAACAAAAGAGAATTTCCTCTCAAAATGGCAATATTATTCATGTAAAAGGTTTTTTTTTATAACTAGAATATGTTCCTATTTATAGGCCAAAACTAGGCCAAAAATTAATTCAAAATTCAGCTAAAAACCCTAATTCAAAATAGCTAAGAAAACTTAGTCAAACTAGGACTCTAACACATATTTTGCATATGTTTAATGTGTGCAACGTATGCCACTTATCCTATTCGACATGAATCACTTCCATGGCATAAATAACATCATAAATAATTTAAATAAACATTAAATTAAATAAAATAAAGTATGAATACAAGTTTGGCCCTAAAAACCCCAAAATGGTCTTCTTATGTGCACTTAAGGGCTCCTTAGGGTTTCTACTTGTATCTTTAACTTCCAAATTGAATAATTAAGTTGAATTGACTTGAGACCTTTTCTTAGATTTTGGAAAGAGGTCTTGAAACTTTATGGTTCAAATATTTAGCTTGTGGAAGAAAATGGCCAATGCAACACTTCAAGGAGGCTCCAAAATGTGCACTTGAAGGGTGCCCTTGGGGTTCCTCGTCTTTTGGCTAGCCTAGCACACTAGAATTGAGTACCAAGCTTGGACATCATATCCACACTATGTATTGAATGTTTCAATAGATCCTTCTAAGAATCAAAGTCCATGCCCCGTGAAATAGCATAAGACAAAAGCTTGAAGTGCACTAGTGAGCTCCTTAGCCTTCTTCCTTGTCATAGATCCACTAGTTATTTTCAAGGGGTCCTTGAAATATTTGGTTGTACCTTCTAGGCTCATATCATGAAGGCCTAAGCCAAAACCCTAAGGAGCTCCAAGTGTGCACCCGAAAGCCCCCTTGACGCCCTACCTAGGCATTCTCATATGCCCAACTGATTTTGTTTGATTTTCTTAGTTAGTTCATGTTTCCTACATATTATTTAGTTAAGGAATAGGTTTAGAACACATGAGACACATCCCACCTGAATTTTTTGTAGAGGAGTGTTAAAATGGTGTATTCAAAACCTAGTTTGACTAGGTTTGCTTCTTTTGCAAGGTTTAGGGTTTCTTGTCCAATACAACTTTGTATGGCTAGACACCCTAGGTTATCTCCCTTTAAATAGGACATGTAATTCATGGATTCAACACATATTAATAAAGATTCAAGTTTCTTTGGGGAATTCTTTTTTCTCTTCTTCTTTCTTAACTCGTTAGTGCACTTGCTCTTCAAGTTCTTCTCTTCCAATCAAATTTTTTATAATTTCTATTTTTTAATTCATCTTCACACCTTTGATTCTTTTTTCAACCTCTTTTTCCATTAAACAATTTCTCCCTTCTTGCACCAAGTTGGTGAAGCATTTATTTGGGTACTCTTTGGAACTAAGATCCTTAGGCAACAAGTAAAACATCACTTTGGTAGTAGCTAGGCACAAACCTCTTCCTTATTATGATCTTCAACTCATGCCATGTTGTCACAAGCTCTTCATGGTTTATTGTTGGGTTTCGGGAGCCAAACAACGCAGCAGAATTTAACCGAAACCCTCCAGGATCCAAGTGAAACGGGGTAAACCGGGTGTTCAAAAATTTTCATACCTAATTTTCGGTTGAGATCTCTCACTCAACTGTAGAGTCGAATCACAAAACCTGAACAGTTGACATGTTCAGGCTCTCTATGGTATCCACACCAGCCTCTTGGGATCACCACGCTTCCACCACGTCCCGGTAGATGCGTTTCTCTTGCACTCGCAGTGCTAGCTTGCATCCTCCAAGGAATTGCAAGAGAAGAGTGCGGCTGTCCTTTTTGGAGGCTAGGGCAAGGAGACCTGTGAATTTCTCACTTAA
Source organism: Aquilaria sinensis (assembly GCA_005392925.1). Classification (NCBI taxonomy): domain Eukaryota; kingdom Viridiplantae; phylum Streptophyta; class Magnoliopsida; order Malvales; family Thymelaeaceae; genus Aquilaria; species Aquilaria sinensis. The sequence goes on along the minus strand of SMDT01000853.1, from coordinate 3,767 downwards.
AAGTTGTATTTATAGTGAGACTCAACTTCCAGGCCTAATGGGTTTCAAAGCCCTAATCCAATTAGGATTTAATTTCGGGCTTAATAATGGCTCAACTCTTGGGCCCATTATTAATACGAAATTAAAGTGAAACCATAACCCAAATAATTAGCCCATGCACTCTAATGATCCAAATTGCTCTATGTGTGCGACCCAATAGGCTCTTATCACGTTGGCAATGATCATAAATCACATTTATGATCATAAGCAATGAGCGGTGTCTAGCAACACATCATTGCTACCCAAGTGACAAGATTGTCGATGATTCGACTATACCTTTATGATCATCACCGATATATGCCATTGTCCCTTTGTCCAAGATATCAAGACTAAGCACGAGACATGGAATGTGTCACTCTCGTATAGCCCAATCTTTGGTTTCTTGATTACCGAGTAGACTAACTTAAACTGATGACATTGATATCGCATATCAACTCATCCGAGCATGGCCATGCATTTTCTAAGTCTCACTCTATCAAGGGGCCCGAAGATATCGCTCCCGTTACATAGGAGGGACAAATCCCATCTTGATCATTCAAATCCCTCCGCATGATATGTGACATACCCAATGACCTCCTTCAAGTTCACTCAGTTACGAGCAACAAAGGAAAGTATCAAAGTATGTGACTCACATGTAGGGAACCTTGATGATCTTAGGTCGAAAGACTACATATACCCTGATCACTATGGGAATCACTTATGACACTCATATAACGATCCATGTAGTGTTCTCATGGTGGGTCGGTCCAGTACACAAGTTCTCCAACTTGTAGCCATATGTAGACTACATATCTCATATTAGTCTTCACATATGCCAGTCGTTATGTATTATTGCAACCCGCTCCACAATAATACTAGACCAGGGACTTTTAAGAATATCATTATTCTAGGGTTACAATTATGTTTGTTAAGTTACGCAGGAACAAAACAACAAACATAATTACTGGATTAATGCCTTAATAAAATATCATGACTCAATGTGCAAAAATACAATCATCTCATGATTGGCTTTTAGGCACAACACTAACATTTATTTTCCTTGAATTCATAACCAAAGTCTCCTAGCAAGAGCATAGTCAGTGAACTCTAAAGTGACAAGCTTTTCCTTCTTGTCCTCCAAATAGGTGTAGCACTCAGAGAACATTTCCACTTTGGCCACCCATTTAAGGAATGCCTCTGAGTCACTTCTCCTCTTGAATAGTGGGATTTTCAACTTGATGGCATTGAGATTAAGGTCCTCCTTTGGTTGCCCCCTCATGGGTCTCCTACGTGGTGGCGATGGTGGTGATGGTGGTGGTGGCAAGCTTTCAAGGTCCTCATCTTCATAGGCATAGACTTCATCACTTGTAGAAGTTTCCATCCTAAAGGGTGCCTCTGGTATTCAGCCTAGGATGCCCCTTTGAGGTTTTTGTAAGATCCTTGCTCTAGCCTCTCCAACCTTTCATTGGTCTCCTCCCACTTATCCATCATCATTTAGAACCTTGAGACAGGCCTCAGATTATAAGGTTCTACACCTCCCTTTTTATTTCTCTACCTACTTCCTTAGACATAGTATCTAAAATCAAAAAACCTTACAAACCCTCTTTTCTCTTAAAATTGTTAGTAGAACATTGCTCAAACAACCAAAACTCTCAACTTCTAAAGTAACTCACTCAAAGCACACAAGCACTCTTAAATCCTTTAAATCCTTTCAAAGTCCTTCTCTAAAGAAAGAAAACATATTAGAAAACATTTCAAAGGGTTGATAGCCAAAGGGCTATTACCCTTGGAGAATTCCCAAATTAACCTAAGGAGCATCACCCTCGGAGAACATCAGTGACCAACCTCGGGAAAGAGAGGCCCTTACCATCCTTGGAAAAGAACACTGTCCTATAACCGAAGGGCCAGGGTCCCTGAGATCTCTAGATCACCACGCCAAAATCCACCCTCGGTGAGCTAGGCACGACCTCGGAAAGGGTACGCACAAGCACCTTCAGAATGGTGAACCCACCGAGTTTGGGAAAGCATATCCCCATCCTTGGAAATTAAGAGCGTCCATCGAAGGTGCTCCACTCTGCCAAGGGGCCTCTCCTGATAGCCCTCAGTAGTGGCATCGGGCCGAGGGGGACCTCCTATTCCGAATGAGCCTTATGCATCGAAGGGATCTTGAGAAGATACGACAAGAATGGTTAAGAAGCCTCTGTCATAGAGACCTCACACACGCCCCTACCACAGACACCTCTGTCGCAGTAACTTCACCGGCACCTCTAGCTAGAATGGCCTAGGGCCAGCTGGAGGTACCTATCTGCAGAGGTATAGATCGAATCTGGCCGAACACATGTCATAATCTCAGCAGACTGTGTCAAACTCCCTCCTCCCTATGCCCTCCTATAAATACTTAGGAAGACCTTGGTAAGAACACAGGAAACTCTCTCTACTCTCTACTCTCCACTCTGCTCCTTACTTATCCTACTCTTACTGACTTGTGCATCGGAGGCTCCTCCCCCGAAAACATAGTCCGGGGAGTCTCTAACCCTTGCTTTACTTAGTCTTACAGCGACACTCACATAGGAAGTCTCTAATTTAGATACCTTCATACTGGAAGTCCCTGCTTCAGGCCACTATGTCACACAGCGAGGATGCCGACAAGCATCATTTGGCGCCATCTGTGGGAACTCACTCCCAGGTTGCCATTGTTGAGACTCAGCATTCTAAGGACAAAGGACTCCCGAGGTCCCCGTCTGCGCCAGAAACTCAACTGGCAACTGAACAGCCTGCTGTAGGAAATTCTTTGCCTGAGGATGAACGTCTTGAAATGGTGACAATGGGCTTTTCGAGAAATTTTCAGTGCTCCATTGTGGCCGAGATGGCTCAGTAGCTAGACCGAAGGTGGTCTCAACCACCTCTAGGCCGAAGAACCTCCTCAACAGCAGCCCGCCAGGAAAGAAGTCCTAAATCTACTCACCAGAGTTCACAAAGTGGGGGATCCCATGACGAGTCTTCAACAGAGGACGTACCCACCGGGGCACATCCTGCTGGAGAAACGATCTCAAGAGAGCCCAGGACTTCCCACTGGCGAAGTCCATCCTCGTACAGGAGGTCTCAGTCCCCTCGTCGATGCAGCTACTCCCCAAAAAGGAGGTGTCACTCTTCGTCGTCGGAGGTCACCAGGCAATGAGAAGAGGCTAGTACCACTGCCCTCATGGAGAAGATCCTAAAGAGGCTGGAAAAGGTAGAGAAGCAAATCGCTCGGAAGCCCGTCTAGTCAAGGTTGTCAAAGACCTTCACCGAAGATGAATTACCCTTCATCTGAGCAATGGTAGAAGCGCCTATGCTAAGCGATTTTTGAGTGCCACGCTTAGAGACATATGACGGACGTAGTGACCCCCAAGCGCACCTGACGAAGTACAGGCGCAGCATGGTGCTGCATGATGCCGATGATTCCACCCTCTGCAAATGTTTTGAGGTCACCCTCTCCGGGCCGGCGACTACGTGGTACAACTCCTTGACCCCCGAAACCATAATGGGTTTCCAGGAGTTGTCCACGACGTTCACTCAATAGTTCATCGAAAGTAGGCCGACAGTGAAGATGCCCGTCCAGATGTTCAACATAACGCAGAGGAATGCGGAAACTATCCGTGACTATGTCAAGAGGTTTAATCGGGAAGCCTTGAGTGTCCCGGACTTCGAGCCTGAGATCCATATCCTTGTAATAATCAGAGGACTTCGGAGGGACTCACAGCTATTCT